>CM049807.1:25136617-25332618 GCA_027422405.1 Ptychobarbus kaznakovi
ATACACATACTAAATCATGTAAAAAGATAATAACATACAGCTTGATTTAATATTGATAGTAAGATATTTAGCACAGGAAGACCTAAAATAAATTTTAACTATGGTTTACTGTGTTTGACAAGAATCACATGGAGTAAATATAGTTCATACATGCAAAACGATCATTCTTCTGTTCAGTCTTTGATTACATCAAGGAAACAGGACTTCCACTCTGATTCCATTATAACCTCTTCCTTCTCTTTATGAATGACTCTTAATCAAGACATCCAGACAAACTGCTGACAGGGGAGAAACAGCCTCCTGTGACGGGACACATGCTTTGAGTTACTGCTGTGTTACAAGCCCTTTCTGTAGCAATGCTAATAAATGTCACTGGCAGATGAAATTATATCAAATGACACTTTTATTTGTTTACTCAGGTGTTAAAAGTCACAATCATGTGAGGGATCATTTTTATATCTGTTTGCCATTATATTGATATACAGGAAGATTAATCATATAACAAGGTACCAATATAGGCCTACATATTTTCGAAGCCATAGAGACACACACACATTTCTATAAACACAGACAAACACTGAATGTGTGAGAGAGAACTCTAGGGAGAAAATAGGTTCTTTAAGGTTCTTCCTTTGACCAGGACACAGATAAATTGTGCATAACGCAGCTGTTTCATTTATAGCTGCCCTGGACCTTTCAGATAAGGCCATTTTTCAGGTTGCCATCCATTAGCACCACAGACTTGCATCCATTAGGCTGTCAAAGTCACAGCAAGCCTCATTTAAAGGGCCAGTGTGTACCTTACCTGTGCTAGAGATCAGACTCAAACACATGGATTGTTCATTATTAAGTGTTATTCATTTATAACAACGAGTGAGAAGGGCAAGGGACATTTCTTCAAAATTGGAATATAGCAGTCGTGGACTGCTTTTATGATTTCTGTTTATTTTCTGGAGCTTGTTGTAAGGAGCATTCTTACGAAATATGCTTAGGTTTTTGTCCAAATATCAGCCTTTTTGTCCATGTTGCCTTTAGACTTTTTTAAAACAAACTTTTTACACTCTGTTTAATTTGTCTACTAACTATGTCCAACACAGGTCACTGTATTATAGAAGAATCTTTTTTTTTATTATTTATTGTGTTTTATTAACATCAAATTTGTAGTTGTCTTGTGATTCTTTATCCAGTTAATTACATAGAATTTCATGTATCCTAAATACACGTAATGAAACAATATTTCTGTCACATCGATTGAAAGTTTGCGTTTACACAATATTTGTCTATTTGAATGTTTATATAAATACACACATATACATGTATATATATAAAAAATATTTACACACATTAATAAAAAAGAAATCATATATATATATATATATATATATAATATATATAAACTGCCATCAGGACAGGAGTACAAAAAGTTGAAATCTATTAATTTTGTTAAAAGTCAACCCTTTAGACCCTTGAGTACATATGGTCAAAGTTAAATAAGTTGCATTATAGAGAAAAGTGATAAAGAGAAGTCAAGACAAGTCAAGTCAAGTCACCAAATTGTAACAAAGCAACTGCACAATATCAAAATAGGGAAATTATGTCAATAGTGTAAAAAGACAAGATTTAACACTCAATTTTCAGCTAAAGGCATTCAGAAGTGGGAGGCAGACAGAGAGAAAAGATACTTTCTTCCTTGCCCCCTTCTCAAGGTCTCTGCTGGAGTCGGGTGTCCAAGATCTTTCCCACAATCCAACGAGGCACTATAAATTCCACTCGGCCGCACCGGATGTGTTTCTCTCTGTGATGACTTTTACTGCATTCCCACACGCAGAGGTGGTAAAAAAACGATTGATTTACACACTTGATGATAAATACAGCAGGCTAGTCACACTGTGGGCAATTTTATCCAGCATGGAGATGGAGACCAGGATCAAAGCTCTGATGGGCTCCCAAAGGAAATTGCTGACAAACGCATGGCCAGTGTTCCTGAACGAGTGCCATGAAGTAAAATGAATGTGTGTGAGTGAAGTGGGGTGAATAAGGAAGGATAAATGTTAAAAAGGTGTCACACACCAGTAAACATCCAGGAAAGACCGTTTCTTTTTTGTGTTTGTTCAGTATTATGTTTGTTACTGTTGGGCCTACATCTCTTTATACACCCTTAAAGGGATAGCTCACTCATTTTACTTTGTTTTTTCCTTACAAGAAAAACAAAGATGTTTTACTGAATGTTTCTGCTCTTTGTAATGGGACAAACTCCAAAATTGTGCTTTTTTGTCTATTGGTTTTGCTGGTATTGTATGGAAAAGAGAGTGTTATGCTAAACTGTGTTCGAACAGAAACAAAACATGGGTTTAGATATATGAGGGAGAGTAAATACTGACTGAATTCTCATTTTTGAGTGAACTATTCTTTTAAATAATGTGGTCTTTTTAATCCATGTAATTTACCCCAGAGAATAATGTGAATTTCATGTATTCAGGTAAATTCAGGGCTCCATCCAGTTGGAGATGGAGAAGAATGTGATTTTTGTCAATATAGTGTACGTTTGTACCAGAAAGCGCCATGGCTGATTCTGCTCTCATGTCTCTTGGAGGTTTACAAACGTGTTTGGCAGACTTTCCTTCTGGCAGCTGGGCACAATGGTTTGGCATGTGCCTGAACCAGAATATGCTTCATTCTCCCAGAGCCAGTGTAATTCTAATTTATGTGCTCTAGGGATCCATCATCTTTCCAATAAAAGCCATTTAACAGATGATTCCAGCTGTCTTTGATTGCGTTCAAGTAGGGACCCAGTCAGGGGACAAAATCCACTGACTCCTAGTTTTGAGTTAAAGGAACGTTTCGGGTTCAATAGAAGTCAAATTACATAATTTATCATAAAAGCATCTGTGACGTGATTCAGCTTGCCATAGAAAATAATGTTGACTTGTCCTTCAGTTTGTGAAAATAAACAAAAATCATGTTTAAAGTAATGCACTTACAGTGGAGGCCAATGGAACAAGCTATAAGCTGAAATATGAAGCTCATTTTTCTTGGTAGAGTGATTATGTTAATATTTCTGTACAAAGAAAATGCATTGTCGTATCACATGCAATGAGAATAATCAGGAGTTTTGTCAAAATGTGCTTTGTGCTGTAAATGCTGAGTTAATATTTCAATTTGAATATGTTTCAATATTCATTTTTAAGGACATTTTCGTTTACTTTTATAAACGGTGTGTGTTCACTCTTAACAATAAAGGTGCTTCACGATGCCATAGAATAAACTTGTTTTGTCTAAATGGTTCCATAAAGAACCTTTAACGTCTGAAGAACCTTTCTGTTTCACAAAAGGTTATTTGTGGTGTAAGAAGGTTCTTCAGATTATAAAATGGTAAGAAAGAGATGGTTCTTTAAAGAACCTTTGACTGAATGTTCTTTGTGGAACCAAAAAATGGTTCTTCTAGGACATCGCTGTGGAGAACCTTTTGAAACATCTTTGTTTTTGGGTGTTGGGTTGCCACCTGATATCCTACAATTTAGAAAACCAGTTGATAACCATTAATAAAAAAACAATTTGGTTGCATTTTCCATTTCACGTAAACATTGTGTAACTGAACATCTGCAAGCTTAGATTGGAAATAGCTGCATGAAAGGTCAAAGGTTAATAAGGTCACTTTTAATCCCTGAGCTGATTGTTTGACTCAGTCGCGTCCTGTTTGTGCAGCTGTGCACGGAAAGAGAAGATCGAGAGAATGAGAGACAGCGACAGCGAGAGGATATGAGCATCGTGAAGGTGCAAACAGAAAGTGTGACCCGTGACCCTTGAGAAAGAATAACATGCTCAGCTCAGGGTGAGGAGCAGATAACCATCTCTGATTGGTCACTGCTGAGGCGTTAAGCCCTTTGAGATGCAGTCAGCTCTGAAAGACATCAGCCACCTTTCATCACGTTTCCCTTTACATTGAGGTTCTGGAGTGGCAACAAGAGCTTTGTCCATTCAACCATGTATATTGAATTCTGTATACATTTCAAAAATAATTATTAGAAAACTGAAATTATTTTATTACCCTTGAATTCTCATTTCATGGGGAATAACACCATTGAAAGTTGGTAAAACTTTGTTTTTTCAATAGTCCATTTTATACATTATACGAACTGTAAGTAACTTTGCAACTACATGTCAACTCAGTCATTAGGGTATTAGTAGATTGTCTGCTTAATATCTACTAACACTTTATTCTGATGGTCCCCCAACAGACATGATTCTACTGACTATAAGTAACTTATTCAACTAATTCTACTATCCCAAACCCTAAAACAAACGCAGTTAGTTGACATGTAGTTGCAAAGTTACTTATAGTCAGTTAGTTGTATGTCTAAAGTGGATTATCAAAAAAGTGTAACCAAAATAATCCAAGAGTAAATATCCTTGTTGGAAAATGTGTGTGAGGACTGGATTATGAACTAATTTAAGGTGACAGTTGGATTCAGAGTCTCAAACAATCGTACTTACCCCAAATGTTTGAAAAGTAGTGTATACAGAGCTAGGTAGACTCCTTACACATTGTAATCCTTTACTGGTTACAGATTAAAGGATGAAAACTGCTAAACGTAATCTAGGTTACTCATTTAATGTGATGTATTCTGACTACTTTTTAGATTACGTTTAGATTACTTTTTATATATCTTGTTTTAAGCTTACTATTAAACATACAATATTGATATAAAAGGCAAAGAGAAAGAAAATATATTCCATTCCTTTGTTGATATTAACATCACAAATGATAAAAGATGATGATTGATTAAATCATAAAACTGTGAAATAAAACTAATTTAAACACTGATGTGTTGATCAATTACTTAAATATTAACTTCCTCAGAGATATTTCAAGTGAAAAGTTTATTTGAAGGGGTTTGATTGATAAAAACCTTCGGGGATCCCTTAATTTTTGATGCACATACATTCATAAACATGAAAACAACAATGATTGACAGTCTTATATTTTTTTCAAGATTCAACAGTTACTGGGATATGATACAGACAGTGTTTCACAGCTATACGTCCCCAGTATTTAGAAACTTTAATTATTTGTTTTATGCATGGTCTAATAGCTTGAGAAATGCCTTTTTCCCCTCAAATTCAGAAGCATGGTTTGTAAATTTATTTGCATGGCATTTCTGAAATGGTATTTGGTATAACACAGTATAATTTAAAATAGGAGGGGGGGGAAATCAATAAATTATGAATAATTTACTGTCACTGTGTGAATAATATGAAATCATGTAATCCTTAAAAAGTAACTTTAATCTGAAAAAGTAACTATAATCTGATTTTGACAAATATGACCATTTTAAAATATACTCCAATTACAAGTACTTATTTTTTTATTCTAATTACATAATTCAGATTACATGAAATTAGTTACTACCCAGAATGTATATTATATGTTTTATGAATGTATATAAAAATATAGACCCCAGCATGCATCTTCATGTTCCAGAGAAGTAATACATTCATAACAGATTTGGAACTAAAATAAGAATGCGTAAATAATCAGAATTTTCATTTTTGTGCAAACTATTCCCTTAAAGGAACAGTTCCCCCAAAAACTAAACTTCTGTTATCATTTACTCACCCTCAAATTGTTCCAAACCTGTATGAGTTTCTTACTTCTGTTGAAGGCGTAGTTATTAGCTTTTTCCAAAATATATTATTCTGTGTTCAACAGAAGAAAGACATTCATATGACATGAGAGTGAGTAATTAATGGCATAATTTTAGTTTTTGGGGGAACTATCCCTTTAAGTGTAAATGTGATGGTGTGCAGTTGTAGCAGTGGTCAGTTGGTGGCAGTGTGCGTGTGAGAAATGTGAGAGGGCTTTACGGTTGCCCTCATCTCTCCCTCCACTGCCCTGAGACAGCGTACAGGTGGTGCAAGTCAGGGTTCAATTTAACAAATGTGCATGTGTGCTACCCAAAAGAGGACGGCAGATCACATTACATTATCCTCAGAGTCTCAAAGGGTTAAGAGCTGTCAGCCACTGTAGTCATTAAGCCCTTCAGAAGTACACAGTAAATCAGAGAGGAGACCTCCGCAGCTGCTCCAATCCTCCTCTCAACCCTTACTAATGTGTGTGTGTGTGTGTGTGTGTGTGTGTGTGTGTGTGTGTGTGTGTGTGTGTGTGTGTGTGTGTGTGTGTGTGTGTGTGTGTGTGTGTGTGTGTGTGTGTGTGTGTGTGTGTGTGTGTGTGTGTGTGTGTGTGTGTGTGTACCTTATTCATCACGTGGGGACCAAAGGTCCCCACAAGTGTGTAAATTTTTGTGTGTGAGGAAACAAGCTGTGTGTTTTTTAAAAGTCTAAAAATGTGTGTGTGTGTGTGTGGAGGGCGATGAAAATGTGTGTATAAAAACCATTACGTGGAGAGTCCCCATAAAACATGGAAAAACAACATGTGCAGTGTGTGTGTGTGTGTGTGTGTGTGTGTGTGTGTGTGTGTGTGTGTGTGTGTGCTAAAAAACAAAAACATTCAAAATGACACTCAAAAAAGGGGCTCAGAGTATGGGAAGAAAAAAAAGCATTTAAAAATGTCAAACCATGAACAGAACAATGGATTTTCCCATTATTAGAATAAATGTCTTCTGTTTGCTCGACAAGTGCTGATATTTAGCAAAACCCTGTTTGTTTTTATTCAGATATTTCACACTATATTCACTGGTCAAAATAATATACGTATAATTAACAGAACTTCACAACACAACAACTAGAAAATAACAAGTGAGTTGTGAAGCAAACAAGATAAAATTTAATTAATACAAATAATATTTTTTTTTATATAACATTATTTTTTAAATGTATGAAAAGTATGGGAATTTCATACTGTAATATGTGATGATGTAGGTGTATTCAATTTCAATAAGTCAGAACATTGCTACTCCTTGCCAGATGCAATATTTTTTGAACTAGTAACAGCAGGAGGTCTCTCTCTAAGAAAGAGACAGTTCTTAATCAGTGGCGTGAGGAGGTACTAGAAACATGCATTCATTTTCTAACAATTGAATCTTTCATCACACTTGCATAATTTGAAGAAAAAAAACTGTATTGTACAATAAGCATGCTATTTTCCTTTTCATTTCAATACTGTAGGATTCCTAAATTAGCTAAATCAAGCAGTTTAACCATGTAAAGCCCACTGTGTCAGATTTTATGCACAGCTTTTACTAATTGATATGCTAAAGCCTCTAAGCTTCGTGATCAAAACTTTGCTGGTAAAGAAAATCTACATCTGCCCTTTTTAGCGAGCAAAATACTTTTTAATATAATTGTAAAAACATCCACCTTCAGGTCTTCATGTTTCTTTCTGCTGTGAAATCTTGATTTTATAAAGTAAACATAAGAATAGGAATGACTTTTATATTGTTAGTAATGTTTGAACACTTGAAGCTACTAAAGCAAACAGAATCAAGTTTACTGGGTTAGCTGTAATATCCATACTGTCCAAATCATGTTAAAATGTGAGTATCAAATATGATACATCAGACCTTCTCTCATGAATTATATGTTTTGCCCCCACAATAAAAACTGCAGAGCTTTGATTATAAACTAATTATTTAAATACCATCTTACGAAGTCATTACTGGGAGATATAAAGTGAAAACTGATATGCAAATGCGTTTTATGCAAGTAGCATGCAACACTGTTATTAAGACTGATTTACATGGAAGTTTTGAGGATTTCATTTTACTTTTTGTCCATTTACTTTATATAAATCTGAATAAAACTGAGGTGTTTTTTGTCCTTAACCTTAATTCGCAGTATCATATACTGTATGAGCCATACAATATCAAATATGACACTCAACACAAGCAAAACATATTTTTATGACACATTTTTCATGCAAGGAGTCAAAACTACCAGGTGGTTCTCCAAACATTTGAATTTGTTACCACTTAGAAAATATTACTGAAAAGTAATCAAAAACAAACAAATAGAAAATATCCTGTGTGATTTATTGATCCATGATAGTCCACAATATGGATTTATCAGTAGCTCTTTCAGAGGCTGAGGTTGTGATTGTTGCTCGGGATCTGCAGAAGACAAGTGGTTTGGACGTGTTTAGTGATTTTGGCAGGCGACGCTCTGGGTTTGGCAACAGCTGACCCTATTTTACACTTCACACTGAGCAGCAGTTTTATGGAAACACAGGGTTCTCCTCTTCAACCCTCCAAACCCAACACACACCGCAGGGACATCGCTCATTCTGTGGTTTGTGTGTGAGGCTGCTGTTGCACGGAACTTCCTGTGTGGCGTGCGTGTGTGTGTGTGTGTTGTGTGTGTGTGTGTGTGTGTGTGTGTGTGTGTGTGTGTGTGTGTGTGTGTGTGTGTGTGTGTGTGTGTGTGTGTGTGTGTGTGGGTGTGTGTGTGTGTGTGTGTTGTGTGTGTGTGTGTGGTGTTGTGTGTGTGTGTGTGTTAGTGTGTGTGTGTGTGTGTGTGTGTGTGTGTGTGTGTGTGTGTGTGTGTGTGTGTGTGTGTGTGTGTGTGTGTGTGTGTGTGTGTGTGTGTGTGTGTGTGTCCTCACCCAACTCTCTCACTCATTAGAGCTCTGAATGAGCCACCTGTGTTTCTCAGTTGGGAAGTAACCCCATCTGCCGCCCAACTAATCTACTCAGAGAAAGACGGATAAGAGAGAGATAGACAGACACCGAGAAAGAGAATATGACAGATCATTTATCACAGATGGAGGAGAGTGATGGCTGTCCCAAAACTTTTCCATTAATGGGAAATATTCCCACCCTGGACTGTCCAGTTGATATACTGTTTGTATTAAAAGGCTGTTTTTAGAACAACAGACACTTCTGTGTGTTTTTTTTTTTTTCGGAAACTTATGGCAACAACTTAGTCATTTACTTGTAAAATGTAAAAATAAAATATTAATCCATTAAACAAGATATAGCTTATATATACAGTATATATAGGCTATATATTTTTTAATGGATTAATATTTTATTTTTACATTTTACAAGTAAATGACTAAGTTGTTGCCATAAGTTTCCGAATACTAAATTATATATATACTGTATATACAGTATATATGGTAACACTTTAGTATAGGGACCAATTTTCACTATTAACTAGATGCTTATTTGCTATTTAGCAATATTGGCTGTTTATTAGTACTTATAAAGCACATATTCTGCATAAACATACCTAATCCTACCCAATATCTAAACTTAACAACTACCTTACTAACTATTAATAAGCTGCAAATTGGGAGTTTTCACAGTTAATGACTTGTTAATGGCGAGAATCGAGCCTTAAAATAAAGTATGTATGTATATAATATGTTGCCTGTATTTTATTTGTTGCTTTGCAAAAAAACAAACATTTTGCAATTCTGCAAAATATTTGTTTTTATTTTACTGTTTTGAGTTAATAAAGACTACTTTAATAGTGCAACAGGCCAACATCTATTACAGCGAGTCACACATCGCATGGTCTGCGTTTGGTCCAATTACTACAATCTCCAAAACCACACAGAATGTCATCCACTTATGTGAAATACTTTGTCAAATACAGTTGTTGATACATGAAACATGTTCAAATTAAAATAATTACAGTCCTTTTGTTCGTGTAGATTATACAGCCCACAGAAAATGTTGCTGTAATTGTTGCTTCAAGTGTTAGAGATGTTGGGAGTGTTTGCCTCTGGTTTTTCCCCATCAAAATGCACTTCATTCTAGTTCCACATTCAACAAGACTCTGCAGTTATTTGACAGCTGCGGGTCACTACAGTACTGCACTAAATAAATAAAGGTGAACAGGTCAAAGTTGTTACTGTATCGTGGAATATAACAATGTGGAGTTGACCAGTCATCATCCCTTGCTTCAATTTTGTTTGTGTCACTTTCTTTGAAATTTTTGACCCGGGGCCCTGGTTAATTTCTGACCCTGGACAGAACAAGAGGGCAAAGTGGACTAAAACCAACATAAAAATTTCAAGAGAGAGAGCTAAGGAAAGGGGGAGGAGAAACAAGTGGAAGGATTGATGAAGCATCTCACAATGAGCTATTGAGCAGATCTAAGTGCTCTCACTGAGCAGATGTGGTGGGTGTATTTGAGCTGCGGGGCACAATCGCTCGCAGCGCTGACTGAAGATATGGAATTCATAGGGAAAGAAGGAATAATAGCTTGGATGAATTCCAGAACTCCTCAAATGCGATTAGGCCTCTGTGCGCATGTTAAAAGGCCCTTGTGTGGCGACATTTAGCAGTTGTAACCATGACAACGATGACATCATCAGTCATTATACATAGGATTGTATAATAAGTTGCCCTTAAATGTAGGTGTAAGTACAGAGGTTTTACTGTCAATAAAATACTTGAACAGAGACTTTTTCAGCTGCCTTGGTTGTAGAAGCATGTTTTTCATTTATTTATTTCAGAAAAATATGTTATTGTTTAAAAGTTTAATATATGTACAACTAAAATGTATTTATAGTATGGCTTATCATTACTCTAATTGCTAGATTTGTCTTCAGCATTATGGGTTTTACTGTTAAAGATACAGTTCACCCAAACATAATTTCTTGTCACAATGTTTTATTTCTTGAAAAACCTTCACGCAAATAAACAAAAACATACATAGCCATAAAATCATATTTATACCATTGTTTGCTAGCAGAATACTTTAATACTTAAACAGAGCATGCAGAGTACAATCCTTTTCCCAGAGACTTTTCCAGCTACATTAGTTTTAGTACGTTTTCTATTTATTTATTTCAGAAAAATATTTTAGTATTTAAAGGGGTCATGAACTGAGAAATCAAAATTCCCTTAATCTTTTAAGAGGTCGTTGTGCTATAAAAACATGATGTAAGTTTCAGAACTCAAAACTTTCTTGTGGAATATACGACTCTATGATGTAATAGTGTGGATAAGCACCGCCTCCAAGAAGATCAAGACCTGCTTCTACATCACTGTCTGTTTAGCCCCGCCCACAGATTCATGCACAAAGTGTAAATAACGAGAGCAGCTAACGGCTAGCTATGCAGAAATCAAACGATCAACTTTATTTTACAAACTTTATTTTTAATGAAGTGCCAGATCACATCAGTAAGAACTCGGTCCTTTGTTTACTTAAATTTACCGCTTTTTGAAAATAAAAGACGATGCTGCGCCAACTATATTGGATCATTATTGCTTAATTGCATTATTGATCACTATTGCTTTGCCTCTTCTTACAAATTGTTTGTTGTGTACTGAGTATTTATGCATTTTTAACCTAAATTCATCATCCGTCTATGCTGTCAAACAAACACAACTATTAGCAGTGGACGTTTACTTCCTAGTCGACAATCCACCACACTTATTTAAACAGAGCGTTCTGATGAGGGGGTCAAAAACAGGACATTAAATAACTCATTGCTTCTAAATTAAGTGTTTATTGTTGTTTTTGCAGATTCATGACCCCTTAAGAGTTTTAAGCCATAAACCAAACAAACCAGCACTTTTCGTTTAACTAGCTCTTTACTATTACTTTGATTTGAAATAAAAGGTATATAAAATTGGAAAAACAAGACAAAAAGTGTACATAAATGACCTCATTGCGTGACGCATTGCAAACAAGATTTTTTTTACTAGTGCTATGGAGACTGTAATGGGTAGTGTAGTTCTTCAATGAGAATTTGGCAAATGAACATGATTTTTCTAAAAATGATTGCTTGAAATCTCACTTACAAGTGGCAGGAGGCAGATCACATGAGCTCCAGTGTCTGTACACCCATCTGTAGTCACTGCTTTGCTTTGCAGTTCATTTGCATTACGTTTATTTTTACTGCATTGCTAACAGCCACTCTCACTCTAGTCACCACAAACCTTGAACTCTATGATGTGACAAATTCACTCGACTCAGTGCAGGTGCACACAGACACAGTGTATTGGAGGATGTTGTGTGGAGATTAATGTCAGGTGCTGTGTCTCAGAGGCCTGCTGACCTTCTCTCAGCTTCCTTCGCTGTACTGACTCAGCAAGAGTAGCTCACACACATCCAAACACACACACACACACACATCACTGCACCCCCCTGCCAGCAACAGTCCAGCTCAACAATACAAGCTGAGGGCTGAACATTTTTTGGGCGAAATAAGAAAAATGTGACGATTGAAGCTTTGTTTGGTGGTTTCTATGTGGAATTTGAGCAAATAGGTGGTCAAACAAAAACAACAACTAAATCTTTTCACTTAAAATCAGTATGTTTTGTATTGAAAACATAGACCTAATTAGTGATTTCAGTACATTTAAATAATAATTGCTATCCACATTAATTTCTATTTCACAGCAATTTCTAAACACATTGTTTATTTTGATACTTGTCTTTAAACAAATAATGATCATGACCGATCTTTAGCTGTCAAGCCTTATAATGAAAATATATTTTAAATTAAATCAGCTGTCCAAATGTAATGTGAATAGATATCACAGCAGAAGAGGAGCTAAAGGAGAGAGTGTGCAGCTATCATTCTCTCTCTCGTTGAGCTGTTTACAGCCCTGCAGTCCTGAGTAAACACTGCCAGAGTGCTGTGCAAATACAGCCGGGCTTCAGGAGGATGCTGCTCAGTGTGGAATAAACACGACACACACCTCCGAGAGCATCAGGACCATCTCCATCATCTCTAGTCAACCTCAGCATGACCGGACGGGTCAACTTTCTGCTCAACCAACAGACATTATTGATGATTGTGGATGGTCATGTGATGTATTTATCAGTCTGACTTTGGAAGCTCTCAGGAAGTTTTTTAGCTTTCATATAAATAAACAAACATGTACACTGAACAACTGTGCTTAAATCAAATAAACTACTTCTTTTTCTATTGTTGGTATTATTATATCTACAGTATGTACTGTACACTGTGCACACTATGGAAATTTGTAAATACATACAGTATAATGTATGACATTTGTCAAAATATTTGGTATGCATTGCATGAAATAAAGTTTCCTACAATGCCTTGTGCTCAGGTATTTATGGTCCAAGATGATTGAACCAGAAGCCACAAACACAATTGCTGTTGGGCTATCATTCTGCTCATCCAATCAGATTTGAGACTTAAACTAACTGTTTAAAATAAGTATCTCTAAATACCTTAAGGAACAAAATACTTCAAGCTATCCGGGTAACAGTATAATATTGATTAACAACACATACTTATTATAGGGTTAAGGTTTGTTTTTGGGTTTGATGCTAGTAATTATGAACAATTTATTGTTTTAAAGAGATAGTTCACACAAAGATGAAAATGCTGTCATTAATTACTCATGTCGTTTCAAACCTGTAAGAACTTCGTTCCTCTTCAGAACTCAAATTAAGATATTTTTGATGAAATCCGAGAGCTTTCCTACCTCCCATAGACAGCAATGCAACTGAATCGGATCAAGACCAAGAAAGGTAGTAAAGACATCGTTAAAATAGTCCATGGTTCTACCTTAATTTCACGAAGCTACAAGAATATATTTTGTGCGCAAAGAAAACTAAAATAATGACTTTATTCAACAATTCTTCACAATGCTTTCACAAGAGTATCACATCACATGAGGGTGCATCATCGCACATTTTTTTGGGGATAAACCAACCCTTTAAGTACATGTAATGTGCAACAAGGACATTGTTGTCTTACCAAAACATGTTATGTTGCTGATGTCCACGGTGTGTTTTGGGAGTTATTTGGACTATTGTAAAAATTCCCTCTCTACACATTGAGAATTAGCAGAATGAAGGCCACCGCATTTACACTGCAAGCAATTAAAAACAAACCAGTTATAATCATGAATTTCTTCACTTGCTAAGGAGGTGCCAATGTAATCTTCAATGATCTGTTGAGAGCTCAGAGTTCATCAGGTAATAATACACAGTTATAAACAGTAGTTTAAGCCTTCCCCCCCCCCCCATATTTATCTCTTTTCTGTTGGTAGTTAGAATGATTGAAAGTCACTCACAGTGTTAATAAACTTCTCTCTCCTCAAAAAAAGACTGTTTTATTTAGTGTCATTCATGTTCATTTAGTTAATTTAACATAAAACTCAAGACTATAGCCCAGTAGCCAGTGCCTAGTCAAGCCCCTGGAGCAGTATGCTCCCAAAATCTCATACTTTCTGAGAAGTTATTTGTTTTGAATAAGTACTTACTTCATGACCTTTAAATAGTATGTTATGAATGTGTGTAGATGCATTACATTCATAACGTTCTCATTATCATGTGACTTACAATGTCAGTTGCACACTCGCTGGAAGTAGATCTTCCAGGTACTTTTTGCCCGTTGTTTTATGAATACTCTAAGAAATAAAGGGGGTTTTCACAGTAATGCCATAGAAAATCATTTTGGGTTCCCAAAAGAATGGAACCATAGATGGCAATAAAGAACCTCGTATGAATTCAACATTCTACTCTTTCTTATACTGTTTTCACCTACTATAATAGGGATATTTGCCTGTTCACATGAAGCCTGCATCTGTGTGCATTTAGTACACCCTATGCAAAGCCAACAATGTATTTCAAATCTGAAATAGCAAAGCAGATACAATGAGGCAAATAAAGCAATTGTCTTTTAAGTACACTTAGCTAATGGCCTTGTAGATGAACAGTTCATGAAGGGATTCTTTGTCTGGAACAACCCTATGAGTAGCATCTCCTAAAAGGGACCAAAATGGCATTTGGAATTAGCCCACAGACAACCTTGGCTTTTTAATTTCCCATGATAACCTTCACCGCTGATGTGCAGTCATCCTTTCTGCTCCAGAGCCTCATGGCACCCCCATGGGGCCACTCAAAGCACTGCCTCTGGGTCGGAGTTAATGCTCGGAAAACAGAAACTCCCTAATCAACAAGCAGCCATGTGCAGCACCAAACAAATGCCTCATTCAAGACCTCTTTTAGATTGACCTGATGGGTAGTTTAACGTATAATGTGTCTATGCACATCAAAACAATTTCTTTAATATGAGCTCATAAAAGCATTGCATGCATGAAAAAGATCAAAGAAATTTAAATTTGGAGTATGTCACACAAGTATTGCCATAAAGCTTTTTAGGATGGCCAGGCTCTTGTTTATGTGTTCTGAACATTTCATTTCTCTGTGACTTTCAACAAAAGTTTATTTTAAGTGCAACACTAACAAGATCCAGAGTGCACTGGCTTTAAATGCAGAGACAGAATTTATTGGCCTGTTTTTAAACTGTCTCAATCCAGACATAACAAATTTAAGTGGCAATAACAGGTGGAAATAGCAGTGACTTGCGGGGTTGACACTGTATAAGTGACTGCTTTACACAGAGAGGAAACATATGCGGCCGGAAGAGTCTGTAATCTTATGTAAAGCTGTGAGTATTGCTGAAACCAAATCTATGTCTACAGTACAAGTCTAAAGCAATCAGCAGAAGAGATGTGGATTAGACTAACCAAACTGGATCGGAGTCCTGCCTGATGCTCTCTCTCTCTCTCTCTCTCTCTCTCTCTCTCTCTCTCTCTCTCTCTCTCTCTCTCTCTCTCTCTCTCTCTCTCTCTCTCTCTCTCACACACACACACACACACACTCTCACAGTAGAACTGCACGATTTATGACAATAATCATAAGTAAATAATAATTTGTTCTCATTAAATTGCATTCACAATTATTTAATGAATTAAGATAAAATTATCTTAAGTCTGTCTGTCTGTCTGTCTGTCTGTCTGTCTGTCTGTCTGTCTGTCTGTCTGTCCTGTCTGTCTGTCTGTCTGTCTGTCTGTCTGTCTGTCTGTCTGTCTGTCTGTCTGTCTGTCTGTCTGTCTGTCTATATATCTGTCTGTCTGTCTGTCTGTCTGTCTGTCTGTCTGTCTGTCTGTCTGTCTGTCTGTCTGTCTGTCTGTCTGTCTGTCTGTCTGTCTGTCTGTCTGTCTCTGTCTGTCGTCTGTCTGTCTGTCTGTCTGTCTGTCTGTCTGTCTGTCTGTCTGTCTGTCTGTCTGTCTGTCTGTCTGTCTGTCTGTATATCTATCTATCTATCTGTCTGTCTCTGTCCGTCTGTCACTCTCTCTCTCTCTCTTCTTTCTTTCTTTCTTTCTTCTCTGTCTGTCCCCATATATCCTTTATATATATACATACATACATACATACATACATACATACACACAATAATACAAATATATAAACTTTATATTGTAGCTTTTAATGTTATTTTTAGCTATTTACTTAAAACAATGCATTTAAGTCAGTCATATTTTAGTGTTGTTTTCATATATTATATTTATATCATATAATAAATTATTCATGGGATGAGTTAGAATAAATAAATAAATATATGTTTGTTTGATGTGTAGACTCTAAACATTTATTCTTGTTTATTTGCAAATAAAACTTTTTTTTAAAGGGAAATATACAGAAATAAGGTCTCAATTTATATATTTCCTATTTAAAAATACCTCAAATCCAAAGTGGTGCCTAAATGATGCAGTTGGCCTTCGTTTCTTCCTTTATTTACAGTATAAATTTAACACTTTACATAGTTTTAGCAGAATAAAATGTATTTCCGTTAGGGCCATAGCCTTGCAATGATTTCTGAAGTGAGCACCAGGCTGAAAGCCATCACAAACAGCACTCTTGTCTTATCTACAGCGTTTGCTCCAGCAGTACTTATAGCTCCAGTTTTTCCACCAGCTCTGTAATATGCACAAGTCCTCCAGCAAGAGAGATCATTAAATTCCCATTAAAGTTGAGTTAGTGAGTAAGTCGAGCACTGGTCCTGTTCATGTCTTGTAGCACCTCATTGAGCTCTCAGAAGCCCTCTGCACACCCGGAGCCGACAGGGTCACGCAGAGGGTGAGACTTTTATGAGGTGCCGATGTTTGCCCTGGATGGCATTTCTCTGCTAGACAACAAGCAATGCACCTGAAATGAAGAGGGGTGAGGTATGTTGCTGGATCTTAGAAACACTAAATAAATAAAAAAGCTGTGTTTCTGTAAAAAACTTTTATAGTTTTTATGTAGTCAGTATTTAAAGTTAAAGTAGACAGGCCTTCTATGAAACATACCCAAAACTGATCCCATGAGAAAACATATTAAATATGATTATTTTGTATGAATTCAAATAAAGTGATTCATACATTTTTAAATTTCCACAAAAAAAAGTTTACACCCCTAACTCCATCCATAAACCAAACCTTAAACCTAATGGGACAAGAGCATATTGTAAGAAATCTTACAAATTAGAAGTATGAATTAATACAAATTACTCACCAATTAACATTTAAGTGTGTTGCCACAACTGCTTCACTTACTGGCGAAATGTTAAATGAATAGTTCAGCGAAAATAATCCCAGGTTTGATATCAAAAGCTGTTTCCATCACCCTGTTTTTATGTGCATTTTGAAGTATCTTTGAAGTAATTTTATATTCATTGCATGGAAAAGAGTAGCAGGAACCTTTTCAGAATCTCTCCTTGCATGTTACATGGGTTAAGAATGAGGATGAGTAAATTAAGATTATTTTATTTTTTATTTTTGGAGTAAACTATTCCTGTAACAATAAATTAAGGTACACTTTATTTTAAAGTGTCCTTGTTACACATTACATGTACTTACCATTATAATAACAATAAATTATGCATGATTACATGCAAGTAACCCCAAGCCAAACACTAATCCTAACCCTAACCATACAGTAAGTACATACAGTAGTTAATTAATATTACTCAGTACTTAAATATATAATTACACTGTAACAAGGACACCTTAAAATAAAGTGTTACCTTAACTCAGTGTAACAGGAATAGATGCCTCTTAAAACAGGCCTTGACAGAGCTAAACAACAAACCAGAGGAGCAAAAAAATTATAAATAAAACATGGGGGGGGGGGGGTTGCGGGGGGTTCTATGCAGGACTTTTGGGTTTCCATTAAATATGTGGAAAGATACAATCTACATACACTATACAGTCCCATACCTGCGTATACCCTCCATTACACCACTGCTGCAAACATACCCCTCACAACTCAATATGTTACTGACCTGAATTGTGTTCTCTGATTGAGTACCACAATGAAACAGCTAATGGAGGGCAGCTGCTGTCAAATAATTAACTAAAACACAAACAGTGGCCAGAGGGTGGATAGGATGAACTGATAAACCTGGTGTAACCTAGTGGAAATATAGAAAACATTTAACATTTATGTTTTTAAAAATGTAATTGAGGATGTGCTCCTATTGCCAGAAGCACGTCATATAGTGGAAGAATGGTTGAATAAAAACAAATCTTGTTTACTATTGTTATACCATAAATTTCTATATCGACACTGAAGATAAATTTACACTTCAAATCCAGGAAAGAACATCCACAACTGACTATATTTATTTATTTTTTGCCAGCAATTTGTAAAACAAAAAGATTGCTGTGAAAACCAGCAATACAGCGAAAAGATGCTAAGAGACACAAAACTTTATTTTGCAGATTTTATTACAGTAAAAACAAAAATTTAAATAAATTAAGTGTCGTAGTTTGTGTTATTCATATACAATACGACAAATATTTAACACCAGTGGACATCACACATTCACTATCAAAATTCAAAACAGTGGAGAAGTTTACTTAAAAAAATATATATATATATATTCACAAATAAACAGATTTCAATCACTCATCCTACGAATGAGGAAAATCAATTACGTAATCAGTGAGAATTTGCTGTAGTTTTAAACGTGTTTTGTATTGCGGTGAGTGCGTAGTTTGTGTTAGGCCTGTGCAGAAGGATTTGAATGAGGAAAGTAATCCTGTCGCGGTGAGTGCCACACCTACTGATGGTTTTAGCTTCATTAATAACGCAAAACTTGCATTATGACGAAAGAAGATTATATATTTTATTCATAGGATTTGCCTAAAGAAGTTGAGTTATGCTTTGTTTGGAAATGTGCTTGCTATGACAGGTTTCACTTGTTGTTATTGTTTGTAATACAGTTCGTATACTTTTCTGGATTATTAACAGCTAATAACCAATTTTTTTTGTAACCATAAAATGACTATAACATTGAGAAATGAAGCTGATATTACACAGATCTGCAAATGTTAACGTCTGGTATGACGTTTTTTTAAGAGACTCTGGAGAAGACCTACCTGGAGTTATCATTCTGGATGTGGTTGTGGTAGGAGAGTTTGTCAGCTTTGCCAAGCACACACATGTTGGGATTTTATGATGCATAGATATAAACCTAACCTTTACAGAAAAATGTATGCATTTTTACATTTTTCCACAAGTTGATATGAAACGTTGTAATGAAACGTCTATAACATACTTTGGTTAAAATTTCTCAATGGTAGTGTAAAACAACACCCTTTTTACCCTGTCGAAAACAACTCTTTTCAGAGCAAGCTGTTTTCTTACATGCCGCTTTAAATGCTAATGAGCTTTGCTCACCCTGCCCTCTCTTCTGAGCCGCTCCCTGAGGGACTGTTTACTTTACTTCGCATTCATCGTGAAACTTGCTAATTAGCACATTATTAGGAAAGGCGATTTGCAAAGATTCATAAAAAACCTTATACTCACTTCTTTTGTAAACTTAAACCTTATATATATATAGTAAAGAACTCTTCTGTAGGTGAGGCTGGATCACAAATGATTTGCGCGAACATAAACGCATTAAGGCAGATCGGGGGTGCCTTCCCTTCAGAGACAAAAGTAATCCTCTGCGTGCGTCTTCAGCAGCTCAGATGTCAGGAGTAAATGATTACTGCTATGTTCATTATTACATCCAACAACACAACATCTCAACAATCGCTTAGGAGCCATTCTTGACTACATCTGCTCCAGCGTCGAAACAATGGCTGACAGCTCACTGCAGCTCATTTAGGGCAGGTCTAAGGTAAGATGGCCTTGTCAATCAACAATCATGGGAGCGGCCAGGGTCTGTGTGTCGTCACACAGACAAGAAGCTGAGAATGGCTTGATATGAGGAAGGGGATATGATTTAACGAGATTGAAAAAAAAACAGGGTATATCTTTATCATTATAGGGTGGTTGTGTACACAAACTGCCAACACACATTTCAGTTCAAACAACTTGTAAAAGTGCATGTCACATCAGATGACCCCTTTAGTATGTATGTATGTATAGTATGATTTATAAGCTGTTTTCCTCATGGGGACATTTTTCCCCCACAACGTCAAAGATTTCAGTTTTTACTATCCTAGTCAGGACACTTGATCCCAACAACGTTGGGAATAGCTGGACCACACACTCTGTTCATACACCCTTTCATAGATTCTTGTACTGTACAAACTGTATAGTAACCATAAACATAACCCTCACAGAAAACATTCTGCATTTTATAAAACCACCATTTAGCATGATGTATAAGTTGTTTTCTCATGGGGACTAAAATTGCCCCTATAAGATCAAACATTTGAGGTATTACTATCACTATGGGGGCACTTTAAACCACTCGAACCACACACACACACACACACACACACACACACACACACACACACACACACACACACACACACACACACACACACACACACACAACACACACACACACACACACACACACACACACACACACACACACACACACACACACACACACACACACACACACACACACACACACACACACACACACTTTTAAATAAGGAAAGTGAACAGGCCTTGTAAACTTGACTTGAAATAAAAACATTTACTTTCAAAAACTATTTAATAATAATTAAATATTGAATTATTAAAAACTATTTAATAATAAATAAATATCCCTGGTCTTTTCCAAAGTGTTGTAGAAGTTCACCACCAATTAATCAAATTAATTTTTTAATGATATTTATTCATAAGCCCTCTATAAAAAATGTAATACTAAACCACGTTTACAGTTGATACTCATAAAGTACTTTTCTTTTGTAAAATGTTTACCCCAAAATCAAACATTACTTTACATTACATTATGTACAATATTTACAATGTTTCAAAGCAAAGAGAGAAAAAAATATATATATAATGGAACAAAATAAACATATACAGATATACATCATTTTTCATTTAACAAAGTTATAACATCTCATTTATCAGAGATTCTTGGACAAGCGGAATATTAAGTACATGTCTTGCGGCATTTAAAGAAAGCTGCTTAATAGGACAGACGTTCCTGCGTCCTCCTTATCACTTCCTGTTACCCACCAGCCTTTGCAAAAAGCTTAGAAATGCTGAGTGCCGTTCAAATATTTAGCCAAAGTAGTATTGCACCTTTGCCATGAACAAGTGACCTGCTCTTGTAACATATCAGATGTGCTGACCTGAATACCCTTGTTCCCTCCGCAACAAAACACCGTTGACCTTCATTTGGGAACACTAATTAAGTTTCTCCCCTAATTTAAAAGGAGATCGTAACCAACAGCAACTCTGAATCTGTGTGTAACCACTAGAGCTGTGCGGCATACAGACAGGTCCTTAGATAGTATGCATGCTTAACGTATGCTAAGTACATTCACAACTCTATCCAGTGCCCTCTTTTGTCAAAACAGTCAAACGTAAAGGCAGAGTACAAAAAGGCACAAACACACAAACCTTTTATATAAACCTTGCTCTGATTACATGAGGAGTTTTTTTTTTAATAAACAAACATCCTACATATTAACCATCCTGGAAATACGATGTCAAACTATTAATGGGGAACAAGTCATAAGTACAGGCTATGTTCAAAATGGAATAGCATTGTATTTCTTAGTAAATACTGCACTGTTTAGTTTGCAAAAAGCCTTGAAAATAAAAGTCCAATTTTATGTGTAATTCACATTTGGCATTTTGATCAAATAATTAGTCAGGAAAGAAAGCGCTGATGCTTGTTCGGTCGTCACAAAGAAAATAGAAGGTCAAGTTGCATTGCATTGTGGGATACAGAATCCCATGCTTTATGTATACTGCACATTTAGGCAATGTAGTAGCTCATCCAGGTATTCTATACAGAGTATATGGATACTGTGCCCAGTATACACACTGTATACTCCAGGAGTAAGAAAAGTGTGCTACTCCAAACATATAGCCACACGTATGCTTTTCTTTCAGGCTCTCTGCACATTACAAGGCCAATGTGGCATTGGGGGTATTTCTGAAAGGATAGGGGTGAACGGTCAGGAAATGGAGAGGGTCAGTGAACAACGTCACTTCCTCTGCAGGGCTGAAGCTGTTGTTAATGGGGTGGTAAGAGGTGAAGGTCTGACTGTAGCTCAAGCCGTATGCATGTTAGTACGACATTTTGCGTCAAATAGATCCCAGCAAATAAGACATCTTCATTATGATCTATTGGATTTGTAATGAAACCATAACACTGGCAATAAATAAACACTAATGATAAAACAACAACATTAAAAAAAATAACACTTGTACAATACAGTGAAGATTGCTTAATTAGAAATGACTATTTTTGGCACAAAAGAAGAATGCTATGATTGTGTGAGCCTTTCAAACAGTGGATGCTCCTTCATGCATGAATGCGATTGTCCCTCACAGTGAAAAATGAGTGCATGGAGTACAGTCTGTACGTCAACTTCTCTATGAACTCAAGCTGTGCCTAGTGCTCTAGCAATCCCTTGCTTTTAGTGTACTGACCCTGGGATTCTAAGATAAAGAATCAGGTGTATTTCAGCATTGATATAAATACTCCTTATGATGGGTGCTAAATTTAAAAATGCAGTCAAGACTTTGTTGAAAATCAAAGAAATATGTAAATACAGTGCAGGATGCATTTGAATACAGAAAATGCATCAGATACAGTAATAACACGTCAGAATTCTTTTTCAGTTTCTTCTAGTATTATTTACCAGTATGTAAGGTGAATCGCACAAATTAGGCAAAGAACAAAAAAAATATTTGTGTCCAGGAAGACTTTCTGATTTTCATTACTATATTATGGTAATAAGAATGACATTGTGCTTAATGTCACTGTGCATCAGTTTAAACAGTCCTACAATCAGGCTTTGTGATTCCTTCACGATTTTATGAAATATGACCTGGACATTTCTTTGAGTTTCACCATTTTACTTAAAAAAAAAACTGATTCAATTTAGCCACCGAATATCAAATTTGTAGAACCATTTTAAGGTGGCAATACTTTTTCCCATTTGTTTTAACATTAAAGTGGTTTGAGTCTGATAACATAAGCAAAAAAAAATAAAAAATGAAGACATTAGAGGAACAAATGCCCAAAGTGCAGCCAATAAAAGGACGGTGCCCTGTGTAACCCCTCTCCCTGAAAGAGAAAGCAGGGCAGGGACGACTCCTCTCTCACTGTATCAGCAGGCCGTGTGCAGTGCAATGCATACAACATCAGTCCACCCTCTCACAGAAACCAACAACTACTATTATCACCCACTTATACAAAAATAAATCAATTAGAACATGGTAAGATAAGCCTCTGTACATTACACTTATATAAAATAGCTTCGAATATTTACATATAGACAACAAAAAAGAAAACTACAAAAAACAAACAAACAAAAAAAAACACCAGCAACCTGTCCTGTACAATATACACCTGAATAAAAAGACATGTTAAGAGGTACTGAAGTGTATGGCTTGATAGGAAATACTTCCCTATGTATACATAAATGAACTTAATATATATTTAGATCTATATGTACTTAAATATCCCTGGAATCATGAAAGTGACGTGCGGAGAGCGCCCCACACCGCCACTGCCTACAACATGGCTCAAGTCTTCATAATAATCCACCATGTTCTCCAAACCAAGAGATTTGCTTTGGTGATCTAAGATCAGGAAACGGTTCATACAAAATTAGATCCACAATATCTCCATTAGAAAACCTCAGAAGAGAATTAGGACCATGGACAAACTGCATCTACTGTACTGTAAGGTATCGCTAGGAGGAGCATGCACATATCACCCCAGAGTAGACAGAGTTTATGGGTATGAGGGTGGCAGTCTACTTCCTGGTCCTCAGTCAGAAAGTCCAGCCTCTTATTTGTAGTGCAACATCTCTGGACCAAAGACAACTCAGTAGTATACGTAGGCATGCAAGTCCAGTGTTAACAGAGTATGGACATCCCATCTGAAGTAAGCAGCTGGCCACTGGTGGGGTCGTAAGTGCCGGCCAGGTAGTAGAGATCATGATAGCTCCCATCAGACTTGCTGTTGTGGGCCAATTGCTCATATTCCTGACGTGTGACCACCTGACACTTACGAGAGATTGTCTGGACGTCATTTTCATCCTCATGGCATGACTGGTACAGAGCATGCTGAAAACAAAGAAAAATTAAAATTATAATTTATATTTTCTAAACCATCTCTTGCGATCTGTGCGCATTGTCACAATATTAACATTTCAGTAGTGAGTGTCAAAACCAACACCAGACTTGACCTAAGAACAAACACTGAATAGCGCTTCTAACTTTAATTAGTTATAACCTGGGTGCAAATGTATGATTTCTACAAATGAATATTAATTACATTTCATGACTGTATTTAAGGTTATGGATCAGTGACAGAATTAAATAGCATCCAATGACCATAACCCAATTGACCCAATTCTACAAATACCATTTAATTTTCTCTGCTGTGGTATGTCAGTAATGTCAGTATCTTATTTTAATACAAATCAAATATTTATTTAGCACAATTTTATCTTACAATTGCACCACCGTGACGCAATACAGAGCCACACAGGAACATAATAATTTATAGCATAATCATCTATATGACCTTCTCCATATATTTGGATACTTACCTTGCCATCACGATGTCTCTTGTCTAGCTTGGTCTCTTCAGGGTGGTAGAACCACTGGACCTTCACGACCATGCTGCTCTGCCATGATTCCCAGAAACTCTCAATGCGGCCGATTAACGGCAGATGAGGCTGCCCAGTCGAAAGGAATACAGCACAGTCTCCTACCCGCACCATGTCCTTGCCACGCACTATGGCCTTGTAGAAAAGCTTCCGGGCCTTTCCCTTGAGTCCACGGCGCTAATGTGATAAAGACAGCTTCAGATTTTTTGCAGATGTTTATATACAATTATTTAATTTGCTTAAAGTTGAAGTTTAGGTGAAAACATAATGCTGTTTCCAATCAGGCCTATCTGCTATTGTTTGCACTACAATTAACTACCCGCTAAACAACTTATTAAATGTAGTCACTGGTTAGAAACTCAATACATTGGTTGGGATGCACTATATTGACATGGGTAACTATAAAGGTTTATACTAAACCACAAGCCTCTATTATTGCACTCAGAATCTAAAAAAATGGTATTGCTGCATCCCTAGTTGAACCACAAATTGTCACACCAGGATCACTCAGAGAAATGCTTTAAAAGCCCCTCAGAGTTAAAGTGTTTAAACTCTTTGGGAAGACATGTAGTTGATGCTGCACATTACACTGGGATCAATTAGATTACCAATTACAAAATTCATGTACAAAGCAGTTATCTTTAAAAAAAATACTCACTTGCGTGGGGTTTCCTGACCACCTCCACAGCTGTCTAGATGGCAGGATTGGGGACACTCTGGGATTGGTCTGGTCTGCTAGAAGCCGTTGCCTCTTAACCAGATCTTTAGGGGTTTTGGAGAGTGAACTGGGATACTCTTTCCTCTTCTGTGGCTTGCTGTTAGTACTGTGGTTGTTATGCCCACCTTTGGCACTGGACACTGCCACAGCCTTGGCCACAAAGGAGTGCCGTGGGGGTCCCACAGGGGGTTCAGGGGTCTGGAGCAAAGAATGGTGGGGGGTCAAGCAGCTTTGGAGCAACAGTGTGGAGCTTTCCTCGTCCTCCGAGCTGTAAGATGAGTCATTTTCAGAAGAGCACAGACTGGAACTCGAGAGAGAGCCTGAGCTGGAAGTGCTGGAAGAACCTGAGGAGGACGAGGAGACTGAGATGCGTGAGAGAAAACGGCCAGCTGTTCTCAAACCTCCAGAGGCAGGAGCAAGTGCAGCACGGCCCATACTCCTTTTCACTTCTCCCTCTTCCTCATCCATGTCTGAATAAGAGCTGTGGCAGTCCCTGTGGCAGCCATGGTTCAAGTCTCCATACTCACTCATGTGCAATGATGGTGAGGGCTTTCTCTGGACTGCTGTCCCTTTCAGTAGGAGCTCTGCTCGTGAGCCGTCTCCTTTCCTGTTGTCCTTGACCAGCAGAACTGGGTGTGAATAAACCTCTGCCCTGGGCAAACCACCCACCCCATTGGAGCCAAATCTTGTGGCTCCCAGCAACAGGATAGCCTTGCTGTTTTTAGTCTTTGGAGATGTTACTCCTTCATGGTCCAATTTGACTAGAAATTTGGCTTTCTTGCCCCGACGTGGTGCTGGCTCTTCAGTCCTCTTCTTTTGACCATTAGAACTGTTCTTTCTCTCCAGTGAAATCCCAGATATCTGGCTGCCAAAGGATGAATAACCGTTAGCTATGCTGCTGAAGGAGTCGACCTCAAAGGCGCTACTGCTAAAGAGGCCTTTGGTTGGTGTCGTCATGGAGACTGAAGGTCGAGAAGATATTTCCGCCACCCTGCCTTTCAAGGCCTTCTTCGAGGCTGAGCCATTGAGCAGGAAAAAGTTAACAGGTATTCTCTTCCTGGGTGCAGTCACTGATGGCCATGTCACATCAGGTGCTGAGCTCTTGGCTACACTGTCTGAGAGAGACTTCTTTAGCCCTGAACCTTTAGGCCTCCCTTTAAAGGAAAGTTAAACATTTATAATAAACTTTAGCATTTTAGCAAACTCATAGACAGCATTTTTTTTTTTTTTGGATCATAGGCACATTTGGAAATCTGTCAATATAGGCAGCCTACTGGGTTTTGAGACAAATAGTAAAATATGTGCTCTGGTGGTTTATTGTAGAAAGTCTTACCTGGTCTTCTTACTGGTTTCTTCTGGGCTTTGAATCTGTCTGTTCTTGCTGTCCTTTCACTCAGAGTGTTGTTTTCTTGCATGGAGCTATTTTTGTCAAGTTGTCCCTTAGCACCTGAAAGGCCAGAGGTGGTGTAATTAAAAAAAAAATAATATTGACCTTTACAATACATGTCAAATATATGTGAAGTAAGAATCAACGATAGAAGCTCAGTTCCAAGTCCTAGTGAACTACCAACCTAGGAAGCATTTTAAGGCACCATTTGTAATAAAAGGCAACTTCTCAGTTACCTAATTATGGCTACAATCATGTTTATCAATCAATCAATCAATCAATCCAGATAAGGCAATCCCATTGCAACAAGCAAAAATTCACTCCAGACTGGATCGAATCTAAAGAAATCTTAATAAATATCAGTATGGGTTTCACCCCATATTTATGTTTACTTTGTATTTTTGTGTTTAGTAGAATATTGCTTTGTTAGCTAATCTCAAATCAAATTATATGAGGAGTTGACTGGTTGACTCTGCTGGTTGAATCTTTATTCAAGATGCCTTTATTCAAACATGCCAATGTTTGTCTTCATTGCAGGGTAAGATGCTGCCTGTGTAGACAGCAGGCATAGGTAGCTCACTCGATTTTAGAACAGAGCTAATCAGAATGTCAAGTGAGGTGAAACTATAAAAAACAAAATGGGACCTACATTGGATTTGGTAACCAAGAGGAAGAAAGCGAACATTGGAGAGAGAGATCCACCCTCTATCTCCATCATCAAACTCCACCATAACCCCACCAGGTTTAGATTCATAGCCTCCTAAAAGTCATCAGAACTAGTTAATTTAATCGAAATGCTTTACAGTAGTTCTTTAACACTGTTGAAAAAAACAGCATATGCTGGTAAGGTATGTTTTGAAGCATGGATGCTGGTTTGAGCTGGTTTAAACTGGTCAAGCAATCGCTGGTCCTGAGCAGGAGCTAGTTGGTTTGGACCAACTTAGGACCAACACATGACCAGCTTAAACCATCACACGACCAGCACATGACCAGCTCAAACCAGCACACGACTAGCACATGACCAGCTCAAACCAGCAGCCATGCTTTTAAACATACTTAACCAGCATATCCTGTTTTTTACAACAGGGAACCTTTAGAAGAATATTATTTGATTCTAAGGAAAGAGAAAATTATGTCTATGCCTCACCCCTTCGCACATATCCTGGGTAAAGACAACGTGAGCGCTCACTCCAATAAGCACACACTCTAGTCCCTTCTTTTAGCACAGCCTCAGTGTCAGGGCGTACATCCAGTACCTAACACACACAGGAACAAACTTCGGTCAGGCAATGCCAGTGAAAGTGGTTGTGGGCTCCCAGGATGATAAATGACACACACACAGAAGTCAATCAGTAAGGCTCTTATGAAAGCAGCACTTATCTCATGCCAGCATGTTAGGGCTGAAAGCCACGGAAGCGGAGGTGCGGTAAACACTAACTTGCTGAGTAATAATGAGGAGTGTGTGAATGGAGCGACTGTGATTGCAGGTTTGCAGCGTTTCTCTGTCTAACAGAGTGCCCAGATACCCCCATTCAGCTCAAACCCCTTTCAGGTTTCTTTAATTTACTGTTGCTATGGTAACAGGCGCTCTCTGACTGATGGGACATGAAGCTGGAAGGTTGTGCGTGTAGATTGGTGTCAAAGGTACATGGTGGAATGGAATGCTCTGGAAAGTGGAAGTTCAGTGTAATTAGAGACAGCTGCTGTAGACCGTTTACACAATGAAACAGCTGAATAACACATGTGTGTCTGTGTGTGTGTGTGTGTGTGTGTGTGTGTGTGTGTGTGTGTGTGTGTGTGTGTGTGTGTGTGTGTGTGTGTGTGTGTGTGTGTGTGTGTGTGTGTGTGTGTGAGAGAGAGAGAGAGAGAGAGAGAGAGAGAGAGAGAGACGGAGCCCTAACCCCATTTTTTTAAGGTACAAACAATTTAGAATTACCACCTTTGCTCTGACCACCTTTTTCAATGGATAGAGCAGATTTGAAGCTTTCAGATATTTTAAAGACAAATTAGTAATTACTATTTGAATACTCAATTTGGGCTATTTATTGTTTGTGTCAAATTTTCTAATATTAAATTGTATTGCATTAGCATATACTGTATGTATAGCAAAATTCTATATGTGGTATACATTAATATACCGTATAGAGTGATTGCTAAAAGACATTAAGAGTAAGACAAAATCAATAAGTACACTATAAGAACACTGTACTGACCAATCAGCATTCAGGAAGGTAACTATCCATTGGTTGACACTGGTCACTAACAAATATAAAATAATACATTCTGTAGAGCAGTTCTTCCCAAACCTGTCCTGGAGCCCCCCTGCCCTGCACTTTTTGTATGTCTCCCTTTTCTAACACACCTGATTCCACTCATCATCAGCTTGTTAGTAGAGACTGCAAGAACTAAATTGGGTGTGTCTGATTAGGGAGACATACAAAATGTGCAGGGCAGGGGGTCCTCCAGGACAGGTTTGGGATGCACTGCTGTAGAGTATATGAAGACATGTCAATGTTTTGTGTCAGTGATCCTTCTACAGAATGTTACATGTGGAAAACAAGTGAGTCAACACCATCGATCTCTCCCAACACAAACACACAAAGGAAACAGGTTATAAGCTAAACTGAACGGGTGCCAATAATGCACTGAGGTTTACACTGTGTAATTACAGTGCATTGGCTTAGATTAACTGTAATGTTATTATTATAACCTGTATAACTAACGTTGAGGGAGGATATCCCTTCTAGTGGGCACATGAAGATGCATTCTTTGTGGTCTGATACACCTAGATGGATTGAAGCTAAATAAGACAGGACAGCTTTTGGGACACTTAGTCTTATTGCCAGTTATCCATCAAATCGGCAATGACTGTTTTCAAGCAGGATTGTCTGGTTAGAAAAAGTCATATGGGTTTGGAATGATGGTGAGTTAAGGATGAGAATGTTTTATCCAATGCTTATGGTCCAAAATGCTAAAGATACTGTAACATTTACTATTAGTTGTTAACGTGTTCATGGACCAAAAGTTACAAAATAGGCCATTTAAATTGCACAAACAAGTCCTGAAAGTCACTTATATTGGCTGTAGAGGGAAATATTGATTTGCCCTGCTGGCACATTATAGAGCTTTGCTGTAGGATTAAAAAAACACGTAGGTGCTGGAAGGGCCCAGTGCTCACAGAATAAAGACGTGCTGGGTGCAGGGCGCTAGAGGAAGGTAGATGTGATTGAGTTTTGGCTGCTAAATAGTGACAGATGCTCCTCACCAATTTTAACAGGATGCACTTTCAATGAACAGGGTAACAAAAAATTTGAATAAAAAATCAACAAATGGACAGTAAAAAGAGATGCTTACATTTCTGAAAACACTGATCTCACGCTCTCAATTTTATTTTCTGTTAATGTTATATGAATGTTATATCTAAACCGATAATGCTTAATGATAATAATGAAAAACTCTACAAATTTAACTCAAAAAGATCTAGCTAAACCAATGCTGGTCTGTAACAAATTTATATTGGAAAACATATTTGCTTGCAATTTTTTTTTCTTACAATAAATAGGCAGCAGGTTTTTTTTGCAATTGATTTAATATCAGTTAAACATTACATGGGGCATTATTTTTTATTTAATGTTACAGAAAATTCCTTCCCTATAAAGCTTTAAAAGTACTGCGACATCACAGTGTACCATGGATATATGGATGTATTAATGGAAAGTGTCAAGAAGAGCATGTGTGTTAATGTTTGTAGATATATGTGCGGTCTCATAGGAGAGAAGGTGTGAACAGGGGTAGAGCTTGAAGTGGTGTGAAGAAAAGTGAGGCAGAAGGTGTGCTGGAAACAAGACTTTAGGAAATGGCATTGTGTATAGGGATATCAGGAAAGAGGATATAGTTTTGTGCTGCTCTTTAATGGAAGAGGGGATTTTGGGGGATGTGGTGATGTGTGTGGGTCCTGAGAGGCCAAAGCTCAGAGCGTAGGCAGGTTTGTTTGCTGTAAGTGGGAAACTCACGGCTTCCTGCAAGAGTTGCTCCAGGGAGTAGATTCTGGGTCGGTTTCCTCTCTCCCCATCGATAACAATACTGTAGCTGGAGAGAGAGCAGAAAGTACAAAGGAGTTATTTTCAGTGGTGTGTGTAATGCTTGGCCGTCCGTGTCAAACTCCTACGGAGGGCTCACTTTCATTGGCTGTGACTGATTTTCTTCAGCAACACTTTTACTGCCGAACAGAGGGCTTAGAGTAAGGGATGCAGGCTGACTTTTGCATCCAACTAAGGACTGTGGGAAACTAGTGGGTGATAATCACTGATTATTTAGCTGTAGTAGTGAGCATAATCCCATTTGGGGTGATGTCAATCAACTGGTCTTGGTGCAAAATACACCTACAGGAATTTACAATAGGTGCAATACATCCCAAAAGCAGGCACACACAGAATGTGCACCTGTCATTCACAAAGAGTGTTGTTGTCGTTTATTTTAGTTCTGTCAAACGATAGCGATTAATTGCATCCTAAATGGGAACACTTTATTTTAGGGTCTCTTTAACTAGTTGCTAATTAGCATGCATATTAATAGAATATTAGCCATTTATTAGTAGTAATTAAGCACATATTAATGCCTTATTCTACATGACCTTATTCTCCCCAATATCTAAACGTAATAACTACCTTACTAACGATTAATAAACAGCAAATTAGGAGTTTATTGAGGGAAAAGTCATAGTTAATAGTGAATAAGTGTTCCCTATTCTAAAGTGTTACCATAGGTTTTGTTTACAAGATGTGTATAACACACACATACAGCATATATTTTGAAAATACTTACATGTATATATTTATATTCATATAATTTATGTAATATATACATATATTTAATATATAAACATAACATATTTTTCTTAAATACATACATGCATGTGTGTGTATTGATATGCATAATAAATATACACAGTATACACACACATATATTATGTAAACAAAATATTTTATTTTGGATGTGATTAATCGCGAATAATCGTTTGACAGCACTAATGATTTTATATCATTTTTGAGATAAAATAAATACAACTTTAAATAGTGCTACTTAAATGTAAATAATAGTCAAAAATGTCAAACTAAATAGAAACAGGAAATTAAATAAGTTGAAGTATTAAAACTTGCATTATATCAAATTTGTAAGTATTAAAATTACTAAAGGAGATCAAAATAAAAATAAAATAAAATAAAAAATAAATGAAAACTATTAGAAATATTGTTAAAAATGACAAAAAACTATAAAAATGACAAGTACATAACAAAATGAATAAACATTACACTAAAATAAAAATGAATAGTGAAAATAAAAATGATAAATAATAACAATTGTCAGTCATTATTTACTGCCTGACTGAAAATTTCACCTGGGCCTTCCCATAAACTCAGTATAAAAATAGTAAATATTTGGAAAGGGGCATTTACTATACAGTGCACTTACACATCAGCTGACTCCAGGGGTTGCACACGAGCAGCATACAGTAGTTCATCGTCTTTGGAGATGAGAACTTTGAGTCCATCTGTCAGGAGCTCTTTGGTCAGAACACAGTTTGGAGGAGCTGCAAGAAGAAAAGCAATTACTCAAAATACAGTTTTACATAACCACCAATGACTTTACATCATGCCTGACAACACCTGTCAGTAGTGGTAAAATCACCACAAGCATCCGTTTACCTGGAGCACTTCTGCTATTCCATGACACCTTCCTCTCATCCTCCTCTGAGAAGCTACTGTCCTCACCCAGGTGGAAGCCCTCATCTGCTGCAAAGCTCTCCATCAGACGGCTGACCGCTCGACCTTTAGACTGAACCACAGAAGCAGCACAGACACTGAATCGCTTGAAGGAAATGGAGGAAAACTCTTTTTCACATTCTCCATGTTCGGCAAAAAATGTCCTCACTTCTTCAGACTAAACGTCAGAGCGTGTGAACATCACCTTTACATGAAGTTGCTTCTTACTCAGCAAGAGAAGACAAGTGTTAAATGTACCAAAAATGCTGAAAGAGTGTGTTTCTGTGTGTACCTCTCGAAGTCTGGTTCTCCGAGTGCTGCTGTTATCATCACTGTCTTGGGACTGGGCCTCGGTCGACCAGTAAGTTCTCCTCTAAAGTAAGCAAAAACAAACAAACAACTTTGAAGATTAGTTGCAGACCATCATGGGCATCTGAGTTAAATGTATGTGACCAGTCCACAATTCGGAGACACCTACTAAATCGTAATACCCTTGGAAGGGTAGTAAATTATTTACAACTATGAAATAACTCCAACAGAACTATTAGAATTGTAGTAAACAAGATGTTACAACTAGGGTTTTGTATGTAAGTCCCCATACAATAATTTAGTTTAGCCTATCTGCCAATACCATGTCCTGATCCGATACTTGTTTTTCTAGTGCTAGGTGCACACACTACAAGTACCTTCAAGTTATTAAAACCAATCCAATGTAGTGTGCTAGACAACTGATTAGCTCTGCAATGCTTCAAGGAATAAAATACCCGAATCTTCCTAAACTAAGAAAAACATTTTGCCACTGTACCGAATTGCTTACTCTCAGCATGGAGCTCTTCCGAGTGGCTCTTTTTATCCTCTCACTGCTGCTGCTGGGAAACGAGAGGAGACTGCTACTCTTTCTGTAGTGACCCGGCCTGCCCGTGATCCCTGGCCAGCGTTTGTCCTGCAATCTGGGCCTGCCTGGTCGTCTTCTGACTCTTGGTGGTTTGGGGATGGGGATGGATCTACAGGAGGTCTGCGTTTTACCTTCACGTCCCCATCTGTTACACCCCGAAAATGAGATCCTGAATGGGTGTCACAAAAATACAAGAGGTTAGAATCAAAAGAGCAGGTGAGGTGTGCCAATTACTGGGCTTTTTGATGGCCTTTACCATAAAGTTCTTGTCGTTCCCGCTTAATTTTCGCCTTCTGATTGGCTTCCAGTTTGACAACGGAGAAAGTGGAGGGGCCTGTAATGGCTGGACTGAACGGCAGCTCTCTGAACGTCAGTGCTTTGATGTCTTGGCCTTCCTCACTGCCATAACTACCTTCCTCTTCATCTTGCTCTGTATCATGAAAATGACATTTCAGTATGGCTGTTCACATATGACTATAATATAAATATCCAAACATAATATGTTGGAATCACTATAAAGAAATGGTTTATCATCTTGATCTAATTTGGAAATCTTTCACTGTGCAAACATTTGTACGCCATATGAAACAATGAGTTATAGTGTTGTTTTCAGGAGGTTTCTGAAGTAGCAAGTAAGCTAGACAGCCATGGGAACAACTTTATACTGAATGAATGATGCATTTATATAGCGCTTTGTGTATTGCTGTACACCAAAAGTGCTTTACAATCATGTGGGGGGTCTCTCTTCAATCACTACCTGTGTGCAACATCCACTTGGATGCTAAAATATTAGTTTTTGTTTTCCATCAAGGAATTAATTGATATTTAAAATTTTGGACTGACCAACATTCTGTTCACACTCGGCAAAAATGTTCCCGCATTTCTCTCAAACTTTGTGCCAATCTAGAAAACAATCACATGTTTTTTTTTCATGCCAGTCTATTACTGTGGTATCCATTTTTCAGATAAACCCACACCTAAATGACATGTAAAAACTAATTTTGCAAAAACAGATTTATATGGTTGTAATATAGGTTGGTCCGATGATCTCTTCCTGTTTAAGCAAACCAAATAAGTCTACCAAAAGTCTGTTTACTCAACGCTATCTCACAGCAATTTGTACATATTTTACGAGGTAGCTAATTCGTACGACCTCACTCGTACGATTTAGTAAGATTTGACTAAACCCCAGTGACGGGTAGGTTTAGGGACGGGGTTAGGTGTAGGTTATTCATTCAAATTCATACGAATTGGTAACTCGTAAAATACGTACGATTTAGCAAATATCATATGAATTTGTACGAGTGAGGTTGTACGGTTTCGTACGAATTATCTACCTCGTAAAATATGAACGATTTGCCGTGAGATCGGGCTGGTTTACTCTAGACTAAGAGTTTACTCGGTGAACTAAGAGTAGTTCACACAGAATGTGTTTTTCAATGTAGTACTTTTCAAATGTTTTCTATGTAGGTTGCTAGACGGACGCATATGACCATTGCTCTTGTTTCTGCACTGACTGATCCTAAAATATATTAGTGCCTTTGTTTTGTCTCAAGATGCACCCCAGTAGTGTTTTTTTCTAAGCATGTTTATAAAAATTACTTAAATGTCCTAATTGAACTACGGCCTAATCCTGCCTTAGTCTAAGCCCTGTCTGTGAAACCAGGCCCATGTGTTTAGTGCTAATGGCCAATCAAATTATTAATTGGTAATTGTTTATTTTTATAAGTATCGGTTCAGGCACCGTTTAGGCACCGGTACCGTTTTAAAAAAGTATCGATTTGGCACCGGTATCGAAAAAAAAAAAAAAACGATACCCAACCCTAGACAGCAACCTGGTGGAGGAGGCATTCTGCGCTGTGCTTTTTAAAAAATCTTTCCTGAGTGCTGTATCTCTCGCTTAATAACGTGCATTCATTTAATAAATATTAAAGAGATCAACTGCAATTGTGTGACAGAGAAGAGAGACAGGGACCAAGACAGGTGGAGACACAGACTAAGAGTGTCGAATAATTGTGAAACATTTGAAAGCTTCACTAAGCTTTTATTACTTTCCCAAGATGACACAAACTGGCTGACTCTCACCTTGCTCAGAGGACTCGCTCTCAGGGGGGGACGTCTCCCCGTCCTCATCCACTTCCTGTCCCCTGCCCTGCGGGATCCTGGCCCCTGGCTGCTGCAAACAAGCTGCTGATCCAGGACTTGTCTTCTTTTCCTTTTTAACTGCCACTGGATTGTGCCTCTTCCAGCACTCCTGTGTCCCGCTGTCCCCACTCGTGGCTGGAAATAATTCCATGCATACGCAAGTACATCAGAGAAAATTGCCATTGATTGCATTGCAAGGACATGACGGAGTTTGTGAGAGTTATGCACCATCATTTAGTCAGAAAGTTTTTAATTTTAGTACTAGAAGTGTGCATTTTGGTTATTCTGACTGCACAAGTACCCAAAAGTACAAAATTGCAGTACCTGCAATTGTTACCTTAAAGAGCCATTTCTAACTGATTTTATCATCAAAAATAGCTTTGTTGGTAATAATTAATGTACTGTATTTAGGTTGACTATTAGGTTATCTTGTTATTCTGAGTAAGTCATACTGTTACAGTGTATCATCTTAGTTTTGTCTTTTAAAGCCACATGGCATGATATGCCATTATAGAAGGTTTTACCTGTATCGCTCAGGCTCTCGGACTCATTGGCTGTGCTGAGCTGTGTGGCTTCTCTTTTGAAGTTACTATGGCCAGAGTACAGGCTCTTAGACGCTGAGGAAAACTCTGGGTCTCTTGACGCAGCTCCAGATGAATGTCGTCCACCTGGGACCTTCTGCTTGAGTCGAGTTATTTGTTGATCAAGCGTGCTGTTCTTCCGATAACACTGTGACTTCATCTAAGAGAGAACAATGTGAGGGAATCAACATTAAGACACATTCTGGGCCACTTTTTAAATCCTTCACCAAGCCCCCAAAATCTAGCTGTCTGCATCTCAAAATCAATCCTGTGGGAGCAATAGTAACCAAAGATGGTGATGCTTTGCAAAATGTTATATAAAAAAAAGCATGAGCTGATTAAAAAATACAGAAGTGATGGTTGGCTGAGGCGAGCAAAAGAAGAAAGGACTTGTGTGGACACTGACCTGTGTAGACCCAAATCCTTGACTGGACAATTTTTTCTTTTTCTTCTGCGATTCTCCACCTCCCCGGTGCTCCTCTGCTAGTGGACTTAGCCCCGCCCCCACCAGTCTGTCAATCAAAGAAAAAAAGAGAGTGTTAGAATCAGTGCAGCTCAGAAGTGGTGGATGTTTTGATTCATCCCAGAATTTGTCTTTTTGTGTTTTGTGTGTCATTAAATCATTCACTCAACAGATTTGTTTAAAAAGTCGTTTGCAACCAAATCAATTCTTACGGTCCATTAGTAAAATTTTGTGAAATCATAACAGATTTCTCCACAAACTGCAACAAACGGATCACAAAAATATCCCAATTTGTTCAGCGCTGCTCCATCGTTCAGTCTCGTTTAGTGATGAGCGTATTCACAGAGTAGGTCCAACCAATGAAATCCTCCTTCAGAAACTGCACTATAATGATGTTTGCGCATGCTATCATCAGTCTCGAAATCAGCCGCTTCAAAGGAGAGACTTCAATGAACAAAAATGCCAGAACAGAAGTGAACAAAAATGATTTGTTCACTTAAAATATTCGTTCAAAACCACTGAGTGATTCATGACCGAAACACCTCTACAGCTCAGGCAGTGTCGGTATGAAAAGAGAAAGCAAGAAAGAGAGATTAGAGAGAGAGAACGAGGCTGAGCTGCCTCTCAGTAGGCTCAAATCGCTGCCTGCTCTTCCTCTGATGAGTAGCGAAAGAGTGAAGAAAAAAGAATGGTCTCCACACCTCACGCTTGAGGAACTGCGATCAGACGGCCATCCCGCCACTGTTCGAGGGCAGTTGCCGGATAAAAAGCCCAGCGTGAATTATCTGAGGAGATTCCTGCTACAAAAAAAGGGGCCGGTTGCTTTGAAAAGAGCCGTTTGAGGGCACTGCATGTTTGACGCTATTGTTCTTGGTGAATATCAGAGCCCTCGAAGTTGTATTTCCATATCAGCGAGGCAGCATGTCCCCCTCGGCTCTGAATGCAGGCTGGGAGAGAATGCCCTTGAATTTCCCTGGAAACCTGCCCGACAGACCGAACGAATGCTAGACCGACGGCATACAGACAAAAGATTACCTTCCATCCTCCAGCAAAGAGCTGAGCGCTAGTGTGCCGTCAGTCACATAAGCTGTTTAATCGCTGGTAGACATCTCTAGAGAGGCTGTCTTTGTGGAAACCTAATTGAGATTTTGTTTGCTGTAATGTGCTTCTGCTTACGTAGTCCCAGGGGAGAATGCTGTTTTGCTCTTTCAAAGCTCAGAAGACTTAAAGGAGATCTTGATTGTGTTTAACTTAAAGGGTTACTCCACCCCAAAATTAAAATTTTGTCATTATTTACTTACCTGCATGTTGTTCCAACTCCATAAAAGCTTCATTCATCTTTGGAACACAATTTAGGATATTTTAGATAAAAACCGGGAGGCTGTGACTGTCCCGTTGACTGCCAAGTAAATACCCCTGTCGAGGTTCAGAAAAGAATGAAACGCATCGCCAGAGTATCCTCAGCAATCACCAGCGTAGCGCCATTTTGGATATTACCCATCGAACGCATGCAGCGTAAGCTCTTCTGTATCCGCCTCAATGCAAGGATGCATATTCTACGTGTATTTACGCTTTGATTTGAATGAAAATAGTGCATCCTTGCGTTGAGGCGGATGCAGAATAGTGTACGCTGCTTGCGTTCGATGGGTAATATCCAAAATGGGGCTACGCTGACGAGGAGAGACAGAGAGGAGACCGAATTTGTTGAAAAAAGTCACTATTTTTATTTTCTTTGCTTACAAAAATATTCTCGTCGCATCATAAAATTCAGATTGAACCACTGATGGCAGATGGGCTACCCTGGCGATGCTTTTCATACTTTTCTGGACCTCGACAATGTTATTTACTTGGCAGTCGATGGGACAGTCACAAGCCTCCCGGTTTTTATCTAAAATATCTTAAATTGTGTTCCGAAGACAAACTAAGCTTTTGTGGAGTTGGAACAACATGCAGGTAAGTGAATAACGACAAAATTTTATTTTAGGGGTAGAGTAACCCTTTAAGTATTAACTACGCCTCACACCAAGAACGGTAACAGTTAAGATAACTATAACTATATTAGCATCCACAACAATGGACAATAATGTTCTGGGGTACGTTTCCCAAAAGCATTGTTTGCTATCTATGGTCATAAGTTCCACTGAACTCTATTGGTGACTACAGAATTTAAAAACATAATGGCTTATGGGAAATGCACCCCTGGTTGTTTTAAGTACCTGCTTCAGATATGTTGTCAGCGATGTTCGAGCTCTTTAAATTCTGATGTATTCTGATTGGCTGTCAATGTTTTTGTCATTTATCAGCTGGAAAAAAATAGTTCTGAAAGTATTTCCAAAATATTCTGATTCTAAATTGCCTATTCTCATAGAATTTGAACCAATATTAAAGTAATCATTATGGTTGTTTTCCTCAGTGTGAACAGGCTTTAAAACCATGTCCTAAAATAAAGTAATCTCAGTCAGATTAAGATACATTGCAGCTGACCTAACCAGCCACAACATGACATTGTTTTTGCCAACATTAGGTTCAAAATCTTGCATGAATGGACACAAAACTGCTTGTCAGTGGAAACTTTGAACACATTAGGACATGGCATACGATTATAGATCTCTAGAATGTGGTAAGCATAGCTGAGATCATTCTATCTCTATAGGATTATTGGTAAATCAGAACTCAGTTTGGGACGCCATTGTGATCTCTGAAACTCGTGAGATTACCCTGTTGAAAAAACAGCATATGCTGGTTAGGTGTGTTTTAAAGCATGGCTGCTGGTTTGAGCTGGTCCTAAGCTGGTCATGAACTGGTTTAAGCTGGTCAAGTGCTGGTCCTATGGTGGTCCTGAGCAGGAGCTAGTTACTTAGGAGCAGCTTAGGACCAGCACATGACCAGCACACAAAACCAGCTAAGGACCAACTTAAACCAGCTCAAACCAGCCAGCCATGGTTCAAAACAAACCTAACCAGCATATGCCGTTTTATTTCAACAGGGCACTGGGGTCTTTTTCACAGGAAAAGTAAATGTCTCCATTTGATCTCCATTTTAAATCATCGCTGTCCTGGAATTTTAAAGTGATCTCTTGTGATTTTTCTTTCCTGCAGGATAGAATCAGACTGGCTATGTTTTGTCCTGGGATGCATCTGTGTCTATTGACACTCAAATAGCCTACTAGTGTGTGTATGTGCACACAAATACAGAATGTGTTTGTGATTGACAGGCAAGGGGACAGAGGGTGCAACGGAGTGTGTGTTCTTTCCCCGTGAGGTAGGCCCCACCGTGCAACGAACTGACAAACACAACATGACATGGCCCCTCCCCTAGGTGCATGCTTACAGCAGCTAATTAAAGAGCTCTTTCAAACACACGCGCGCACACACACACACACACATTGAACATCAATGTAAGGCAATTTTAAGCACAGACACATAGTGTCAGACACAAACACACACACATACACATAGGATGTGAGCTAGAGTTATTACCTACTGACCCACTGCCCTCAATCTCAAAAGGCTAAATGGAAAGCAGCAAGTGACAATGCCTGAATACAGTCACCTGCACTAGAGAAACCACTGAACGTGTGAACCTGTCTGTTAATAGCTTCTCATTATGTAATGCAGTGTCGCGCTGTTACCCACAAGTGCAACAGCAGCAGTATTATACTGTCAAACAACAAACCAAAACAGCACAATTAGTGAAGGGGATTGTAAAGTATTTAAGGACAAATTCTGGTTCCAAACCTGATTCAGCTTAACATACCATCTGAATTTGATTTATAAAATAAATTCACTTTTAGTTTTCAGAAAGATTATGCATGATAAACAAACAAGCTTAGGTGGCCTGAGGGGAAAGTTACTTGCTAAATCTGTTCTTTACCCTCAGTTTAGACTTTTACACCTGCCAGTGGCGACATTTCTGCTAAATGACATACCTTTGCTTTTGCACGTTACTTGACACTTTAAAAGTAAAATATCCAGTGAGTGGCATTAAAACAATGTTCAATTTTATCTGAAATAGATGATTGTGAATCTGGCAAAGTATTATTATGTTGGTTGTTGTACGTATCGCGGTACTGAAGTGCCCGGTGATTTATCTCAAATGTAACATAAATATGCATTTGCTTAGGCAATCATGCAATTTTAATATACTTCTATCTTTAAGTCCTGGGGGTCTTTTATCATGACTTGTGTTTCACAGGACTCGTACCCGAGCACTCAACATCACGAATGCAATGCTGTACCAGGTGAGCTACCGAGCAAGTATACCATGTCATAAATGCTATGAGGAGCTGGTTAATTTATGCAAACGTCAGAGTATTAGTTTACAAATCATGCACTTGGTAAAAATGTTTTATGGCCATAACCATAATGTGCGAGTCTTTATTAAACAGTAATCAGCCCCAATATCTGTGAAAATGAATAAAAGCTGGTGTATTACGTCATTTCAGCTATAAACGTAAGTAAACTGTATGTATAAATACATTTTTGGAGTTTTGGAAAATTTAGGTAGATGCACATATTTCCACTACGTAATAAATAAATAAATATCTGCATCACAGAGGCAAAAGCCATGTGATGAAAAGCCATGCAATACTTCAGCATGCATCACATACTCTTTAAGGTGAATATGAGTTGTTAAAATCTGGTCGAAGGTATAGGGTACTATTATTACGGACTGCCCATGCACAAATATCTTTTATATCTTCCAGTTAAATAAATGATTGTGATATCACAGTTGTCATTTTATATCTATGGCAGTGATTCTGTTGTTGTGAGAGGGATGTTGTTGTTTTGCTGTTGATTGTATTTGTAAAGTGTTTTGTAATCTGTTGATGTTTGTATTTGTCAACTGCTGTTGTTGATGATTGAAGGGTTACAGATACAAAAATAATTTACGAAAGGACAATAAACTAAACTAAACCGCATCAGCCACCCAGCATAAACAAACAAACAAATAAATAAATAAATAAATGCTATTTAAAATACAGAAATATTATTTAATAACATTAAAATGTCACTGCACATAAATAACATTTTTGATTAAACTGTGATTTTTGCCAAAGGGTGAGTATGCATCACTGCCCTGAGCACGATAGCAGAAAATCTAGTGTGATGTTGTAACACAATGAAGATCTGGCTGCTAGCCTGTTAAATGCTACAAGACACACTGCCCTCCTTTATATACAGTAGACAAACACACACAAACACACTGCCCTCGGTGAGGGGCCCTGGCTGCCTGCCCGTGCGTCTGGGTGTCACTGTCATATGGAATCACATTGTGGCGGCTGGCTGGCACGAGGGCAGAGGCAGGCGGGCGGAAACAGAGAGGAGGTGACATGACAGTGGGACAGCCGGGAACACAATGAGAAAAAGAGATAGAAAGAGGTTTTAGGGGGTGTTTGGAGTGTCAATAACACTCTTCAAAGCTCCGGAGAGATTCAAACATTGACAGATCCTCTCTATACCAGCAGGCATCGAGGAACACGGTGCAATCACTCATCCTAACTGTAGTCATTATATGTGCTATGTTCCAAAATCTAGCGAAGTGCCTTTTTGCTACTGTCTACACAGGCAGCTGTCCTCCACAACAGCACACTAACACACTAATTAATTGCGGTGTAAGAATGTGTGTGTCAACGTGACCTCCTCTTCTCCAGGCCTGCACTGACCCAAGTGCTAAACGACAGGAATCTGTCACATTCCTGGCAATAAAATAGATTAGAGGAGAATTCACAGCGCTCTAATTACATCCACAGCCTGTTGAATCCCCCCCGGCTGCTGCAGGATAGTCATGCCATTCACATCAACGATTGGCAGCCACAGAACAAGTTTATTGACAGGCACACACACACACACAGTGTATGTACACAGATTTAGGATACTGTCTTTAAGCCTGTACCAAGCAAACAAAAAGTGGAACCTTTGCATATGAAGACACGGACTAGCCGCTTTGCGCTGCCAAATGCATGTAATGCAATTCAGGCCTAGTACTGATTAGGAGAGATAAAGCATAACTGGACTTCCTCACTGAGGTCAGACGAGTTCTCCTGTTTCCTGTTTATGGTTTGGGGAGTCGTCTGCTGGGTTGTACTGATATGGGAGGCTTATCTGCTGTGTGTGTGAGATGCCGGCACAGAGGACAAGGGAACAGGAGACACTTACTTTACTTTTTTCTGGGGTTCATTAAGGGCCCCGGAGCCAAGGCCAGGGACGGATTTGCGTTTGCGTGGTCTACCAGGGCCACGACGTGCTGGACTGCGAGGATTCTCCTCTTTCCTAAAGAAAAACATGGTTATCTTTTGCTAAACATCTTTTTATTATGAAGTGTGTAATTTCTGTGCACAATACGTAGTTGCAAAAATAGGCTAATTATAATTTTTCTGACAAGTGATTATTTTTAGCATAGAATGACATTTGGGGTACTGATGCTCATAAACGTTACTAGAGCAACCATAACTAGCAACCATTGCAGTGCAGCTCTAGTGGTATGAATAGAGGTTTTATTGAATAGAGTTTAATCTGCATGTAACCTTGCATAGGAGAAAGTAAGTGTCTTTTTTGAAGCTGCCAGCGTCTGTTTTACATTATAATCCTATGGAGTAAACAGTGTTTTCCAAAAAAGTCCTGAGCGCTTTTTAAAACGCCACCGCCGGCCTCTTTTCCTGCAGCTCAGAGCGTCTTTTCACGTTGAAAAAAGTTTAACTTTTCTGAAAAAAAAAAAACACCCCACGTCAAGCACCTTTTTGACAGTTGACCAATGACAAGTGAGTGGCGAGTCGTTTTCATAACAACAAAAACAACAAGAAGTTTCGGAGCACAAGGAGTTGTATGAAACCGTGCATCACCCAACCGGAGCTCCTGGACTAAATTGTTGGAAGCACCACACAGTTTCCTTCCCCGTATAATGTCACGCTCCCACAAACGCCGTTGTGAACCGACATACCCTTCCCGTTAACTTCAAAAGCCGACATTTCTGCAGCACACAGCACTAAGCTACCATTGCAGCTGTTGTTATAGCAACAAAAGACGCCCTCGATGCTATTTGTAACAAAACGCTGCCAGCTTTTTATTTGACTAAAAAAGCGCTCGTCAACTTTTTCTTGTCAAAAAAGACGCCAAGTGTGAACACGCCCTTAGTTAACATAAAATGACACACTTCACTTTTCAAGAAGGACAAATTTGTACTGTGAGGGGTTGTGTGTTCAGACAGGTTATGTATAAAGGATGAAAATATTTAATAGTTTTATTATGGTGGATAGTACTTACTGGTGATCATGCTTCCTCTGGAGTTTGGCCAGTTCTTTCTGCTTCTCTTTGTAACGCTGTTGCAGCTCTGCTAGCCTCACTCGCATCGCCAACTCCTGCCCATCCATACTATCCATGGTACCTTTCACTGGGCAAACCTGGAGCAACCAAATCAAACAACCCTTCCCTTAGTTGCTGGTCAGTTGCTCCAGTCTTGGATGACCTCTTTGATGACATTCTGGTTCTATCCCTGAGTTAATACAGTTCTTTTATCCTATTAACTTTTAGTTCATTACAGTCCTTAACTAGATTGATGATGCCAATAAAGTAGGATGCAAATTACATATTTCTTATGTTCTCTTGTTGGATAGGCTACATATATAAAACTGATGTTCATGTATTCTAGCATTTTTTATCTTTAAAATGCACATGAAAAAAAAAAAAAACATGGATGTGTTACCGGCTCATGGCGAGGCGTCCAGCTGCATTTTCTGCGCAAGTTGAGAGTTCTTCGAGCAGGAAACGGCTTCTCAGCATCTGTGGTGCTGCTCTCCTGTTCAAGGGCACGAGCTGCTGCTAAAGTAGCAAGACTCTGCAGTCCAAAAATCCATTGATCTTCTTCCATGATGAAAAAAAAGAAACACAACAATAATATAGTAAAGATTTCATACTGTGAAATCTACCATATATTAGCTATTTATCTGGTAGCAACGCTAGCAGGAAACAGGCGTTGTAGGAAAGAATGAACTGAAGGGCTAATTTATGTCTTGATTTACAAATATCAGATTTTTCTTCATGAAACCGATGTAGATTGCTCTATTAGATACAGGAGGAAGGGTCTCCACATTCAGATAATACTGAATATTACCAAGACAACTATGTGATATGTGTGTGGTGTTTTTTAAAGGGATCATCGGATGCCCATTTTCCACAAGTTGATATGATTCTTTAGGGTCTTAATTAAAAGTCTATAACATACTTTGTAGGGCTGGGCGATAAATCAATTTTATCGATTCACTCGAATGTGTAGTTTACATCAAGTTGTTTGAATGAAAATCGTTTTTCTCTTTAACATCTGCCGATGCTCCGCTCTGGGCTCCTGAGTTAAGTGGCATCATGCTGGACTGCCTCTGTTTCGAAAATCTGTGTGAAGCTGTCATGGAGCTGCCCTGTATGTGAGAGGCACTCAGAATCCTAGAGCCACAATGAGATACACTTCCATTGCAGATGATAGACCATTGGTTGATATGATTCCTTACTATAACGTAATGATTGCATCAAGTTCACATCTGCTCAGCAAGATAAAACATTAGTGTCAATCAACAATCGTAGGAGCGGTCAGGGTCTGTGTGTCGTCACACAGACAGGCATCTGAGAATGGCTTGATATGAGAAAGAGGAAATGATTTAACGAGATTTAGAAAAAAAACACTGGGTGGATCTTTTTCATTATATGGTGATTGTGTACACACACTGCCAACACACATTTCAGTTCAAAGAACTTGTAAAAGTGAATGTCGCATCTGATGACCCCTTTATCAAAATCTACAAAAGCAACAGAGAATGAACAGAAACAAATCAATACAAAGTGAATATTGTATTCACATTTTTAGTAGATCACCTGGGACTAGTTAAATAGTTAAAAATAGCTCTAACAACCACTATACATACTCTTGCCTGAATACAAAACATGATGATGTGAGGGAAACTTTAATAAGAGGTGAAATAGCTAATTAGCCTAGACAATGCTTTAGAGTGAAAACACCAACTGCTTTTGTGATTACAAACCAGCTTTTCACTGTTTAGTGACAAACAGGACCACTGTTTGCAGAAAGCTTAACAGCAGGAGAAAAGAACATATGCAACACAGATATATGGTCCTTACATGGGAATCAGTAGAGATTTTTCAAATGAAAATCTGGTTCCTGAAGCAAAACCAGTGCCCTTAAGGAGTAAAATGCCATTTTTTTAATGGAGCCCTTTTCTCCCTACAGACTTTCAAATGACATACCTTGAGTTTGACCACAACTTTGGTGATACCGTTGCAGTTCCAGGTCAGCCAGCTCACTCAGCAATTCCATGCCATGATAGGAGGAGTTGACTGGGCCACAGTATCTCTGGGACTGGTAAGGGGAAGGTGGAGAGGGAGGATGACAGTCCCCACAGAAGGCTGCTGCAATCAGAAGCTCCAAACTCCAGTAACTTGATGTGAGACTCTGGGAGCAGCTATTCGTTGTTGGAGATGGAACCTTAACACAGTTTTTCTCTTCATCTTCCTCAGCAATCACTGCAACATCTGCTTGGGCAGTGGTGTTTGGCAGCTGGTTGAGTGAACAATCAGAGACACATGGTTGTGGTATTGGTATTGGATCCTTCAGTGTGTCAATGTCTTCACTCTCTTGAGGAGGTATATCTTCACCTCCTTCTTCCTCAAAGGTAACAATCGGTTCTTCTTGATGGATTACTTCCTCAGAAGATAGGGTAGTTACCTGTCCAACTTCACAGCCTGAAACTTCAGCAGGTGTGCAAATTATCTCTGCATGCTCCTTTTCCTCATCATCCTCTATGGGTTCACAGCAGCCCATGGCTATGACTGTCTCGACATCCTCCCCTTGCACAAACACACCCTCATGCTGCTCTTCAACTAGACTAGTGGCATCAACTTCCATTGTTCGCTCTTGTGGTTCTTGGAGTGGCCTCACCATTGCATGACATTCTAGGCCCTCTCCCAAGCTAGAGAGAGCTGGAGGAGAGTGCTCAACAGGTTCAGTCTGAACAGCCTCCAGATCAGCAGGCTCTGCCAGCTGTATGTCTTGAGTGGTGGGGATATTCCTATATCCCATGTTGATTTCTGGATAGGTATATCCAGGTGGCAGATCTGTGACAGGGAACATAAACAAAGCTCAGTTGTGCAGAATTTTAAAAATATCAGCATATGAAACTTATCTTATTTTTGACAACTTAAAAAGGGAGACATGTTTAATAAGCTTTGCACCAGAAGTCTGAACAAGAACACATTTCATTCCACATGAGACACTATGCCTTGATCTTGATTCAACTTTAAGAAGTGCAGCTGTTAAGGGGTAATTCTGAGGTGAAACAGAGCTCTCGTTCTGACACTGCTGTACCCTCTGGCACGCTGTAACAGTTAGTGAGGTGTTAATGATGATAACGAGGGTGTGGGCTGGGGGGTGGGTGTGAGTCTGGACAAGGTGTTTCTCCATCATTACTGATGTGATGGCGCTGGGGAGCTGAGCTGGCAGCCATTTTCTGCATCTATCAGCAGCTTAGTCAATCGTGTTCCTGCCTATATAGCCGCCCACACAGAGCCACAGAGTCTAAAAAAAGCCATGATTGTTTCTGCATGAAGGGCTCAGCATGAATAACAACCAACATGTGGCTCATGTGATTTTGAGACATGATGACTTGAAGCAGGAACCTAAGCTTCAAGACAAAGACACACATCTAGAGTGAACGGCCACACAAATTCCAGATCGCCTCTTGATGCTAAGACAACAACATTTTTACAAGTCAACAAGTAAAAACATTGCATTGCATCCTTAATATATATATGTAAAGGAGAATAACTCCTTACCAGGCTCCATGGATTGAGGATAGTCTTGTGGTGGCTGACCTTCCGCTATCTTTTCCTGGGACTCAACGGTTTTGGGCATCTGTGAAGGAGAAGGGCTGATGGCTGGTGAGCGGGGTGTCGCAGCTACCGGACTTGGGGCAGGGCAGGGAGTAGAGGGAGTGCTTTTATGGTGAGTCCGCATACAAGGGGACTGGCAGCAGGGTGACAAGTGGGCAGTGGAGCCCCTGGGAGGTGAGGAGGCCTGGTTGGATGGGCCGTAGGCATAGCACTTAGCAGGTTTGGGAGTCCTGGGGTCAGACAAAATGTCTTCTAGCTCCATGCTCTGTTCTTCTGGCTTCTTTTGCACCTAGGCATTGAAAGAATTAGATGGTAAAATCCATAAAGAGAATTCAAGTCCCATAATGAGATCTGGGCAGTTTGGTTAATTAAAGGGAACTGACAAATATTCTGAAGTGCACCAGGTCATGCAATCTCTACATCAATGTAATTGCAATTTGGCACCCCTGTTTTGCTGAATCAGATTTTAATTTAGACCCTACTTGCTCAGATCTATTGATTTCGACCTGCAATTAAAAAGAGTAGTGCTTGGCCAAATCTTACCACAGTCCATTGTTGGCTGCATTTGGTTTTGTATGTCTAAAATGTAACTAGACCATGGAGGAAGTTATGAATCCAAAGAAGCAGTTGTGGTTTTATAGGGGGATTTTTAAAATGAAACTCGTGATTTATTGGCTCCAAATGTTGTTTGCTCCCCTGCACACAAAAACAACTGTCTAGTTCCACAGAGAGGAGTGCATCCTCTCTCAGTATCAGGTGTCAAGCATTAGCTCATTTGGAAGCCCAGCTGTTTCTAAACCACTGCTGTACAATGGTTATATGAGGGGTTGCGTGTATTTTATGTACCTGGCTGTGGTCGGCTGTGGCTCTCTGCTGCAGCTCTATGTTGTTTGCTACTCTGTTGGATGGAAGTGGTGGCGTGTGATGGCTGGGGTGTTGCTGATGCTGCAGCTGCTGGTGTTGTTGGAGAGCATAAAGCTCTTGTTGCCGTAGAAACTGCGAGCGAGGATACACAGCAGGATGCTGCATGTGGGAGTGGGCCCCTCGGGCCCTGTAGACAGGGGGCCACAGGCCAGGCTGCTCCATTACATCTAATGAGAGAAATAGAAGTGTTAGTGTTGTGTGGAATCATGTGGAAGGCCATATTAGGCAAAATAATGTTAATATATCTCACATAAGGTCTCACATAGAGATCATCACCTTTACCTGTCCTGAACCACTTAAACACCATCAAAACTTCTTACACATAGACATACTTCTACAGTTGAGACACCTATCCACATCTTATGAAAACACAGCCTATACTGAGGCTATTATTTCTAATGAAAACTATGAAAAAAACTAATAGTGAAGTAGTAGACGGTATAGATACAAAGGTTTGGATAATTTAATATTGGTTCGTTCGAACACACTGCTGATGTGTTCTATCAAAAATAACTTCCCAAGTAGACATCAAGGGCCCTTTGTGATATGTTGAAGGCATGGTTTACTCAAAAATGCAAAGTCTGTCATCATTTACTCAGCCTTACATTGTTCTAAGCCCATGTTACTTTCTATCTTCTGCTGAACACAAAATATGTTTTGAAAAATGTTGGTTACTAAACCATTTTGGTTACAATTGACTTCCACGTTATGGTAAAAAAAACAAAAAACAAAAATAAATAGATTTTTTTTTCAAAATATTTCATGTTCCAAAAATAAAATCAGTCAAACATGAGGGTGAATTGATTATTTTTTTTTTGCTCGTGCCCATCTGTTTTTAATTTACATGCACTTAGCACTTTTTGCACAATGCAATTTATAAAATAAAACAAATATATGTTTTTGTAGACTTTTTCAGTCTTGAGTGGATCGGTGTGCAGTTAGCCACCCTTTTGTTTATTTTCAAGTATCCTACTGGCTCTACGCACCTGCAGTATAAGGACGACACTTTTCCAGTTTAGAGCGCTACAATTTTCTCAAGTTTTACAGAATTAGTATTTTTGAAATGTACATATTTTCATCACATTATATATTTCAAAAATTCGATGTCATTCAACGTATTAAAACTAAACTGAAATTGAAAACAAAATAAAAAATGAAGTAAAGATAATTTGAGACCTTGTGGGATTTTTATATCTATAATGACTCTGGCCAATACTGAGTGCATGGGAGAGAGACCCATCAACCAGCACTCCCACGCTCTTTTCGGTGTCTTGCTCCCTGTTCACCACTTTCGTTTTCTCACACTTGCTACATTCCTCCCTCAATTTTTCTCACACTAGATGTCAGCACAAAATTAGAATAAATATTAGCATGAGAAGCTTGGCATTTGACAAACTATATTCAATCCCTTGAAAAATCCCCTTCTCTGAAAACCACAGTGGACCCATACTACAGCATGTAGTCTATGCGACTTCTTAGTTCCCATGTCAGGGATAAACTCCTGCCGTTCCCCTGGCAGGAACAGAAATCCAGCCGTGCACATCTACAGTGACACATCTTCAGCCCCTGCCTCCGCAAGTCAAATGTGTTTTTCTACTCTTCCCATTTCACATAGCATCGTTAATCTGCATGTTCAGCCTGACCCCTCTTCTCCCTCCCCTGTGCTTGCCTTGACGCATCACGGACCTTTGCTCTGGAACATTAACCCAGTTTAACTAATGTTTCCCGGGGGAAGGCTTTTGTGGATGCACTTCCCTATCAGCTGGAATTCCTGTGGAGCACGGAAGGAAGTGTGTCTTCGAAGACATGAAGATAATTAAATTTCACAGCCTGTTTGCAGAGCAGAGGCCTGTGTAGACGTATAAGGCTGGGAAGTATTCTTACGTCAGCGTGTTTTAGAGCACATATGGCAATAGCTTTGAGGGGGGTGGTGAAAGCATCCTGACCCAGATCATGTGGGGGTGGAGCAGGTGGTTGAAAGGAAAAGGTTTGTGTGATTGTGTGCATATTGTGTGTTCTCCTCTTGCTTGTTTATGCAAGAGGAGAATCTAAGCAATTGTATTGGCTGTTATTCATAGCTGCTCTCTCATTCCTTGGGACATTGTATACACCTGATGAATAGTCGACTAGACTTCAAACAAATCTGAAATTATAAAATCCACTGTAATGCCTGAAACTAGCCAAAGCAAACTTTTCGAAGTGTGCACACTATAAGAGCATCAGTTACAAGTTTGAGTCGTGTAGTGTGGACTTGGTTTAAACTTTAAAGTGAACTTATATCCTTGAAACTTGAGTGGAATCACTTTTATAGAGCATAATTTTTCAGGCTTGGCAATCTGACAGTAAAATCTTCAGGTAGAAACCCATGAGAGCTGCTGTGTGCTTCACAAAAAAAATGAATGCTAGATCTGACAAATGGGTCAGGCTCAGCAGGGCAAATTAATTGTGGATATGGGAGGAAATGAGAATACTAGGCAGAAAACGCCATGGTATACCAAGGTGAGTAGCCGGGTGTGTGGCAGGCTCACTGGGCAGCACCACCAGTTGGGTGGAGGGGTCCTGGGGCAGGGGTAGAACTGGCTGAAGAGGGGCAGGCATAGCTGCAGAAAACCCAGGAGGGAGATTCTGATGCAGAGCTGTGTGGCCAATGCCTACAAAAAATAAGACAACTTTAAGGATTTAATATTTTTCAGTTTATCATTTTTAAAACAAATTCATTAGTAGAAACAGAAATGAACATTTGAATCTCACAATGACCAAAAAGGCAATAAGAAAAAGACTGAAGACTCATTCTATACTCAACATCACTGACCGTAGGAGTGACCTGTCATCCAGAGGGAGGGACTTCCTGTACGTGGCATCCAGTGGTGGTGAGCAGAGTGTGTATGTGCAGCTGGGTCTCCTAATTGGCTTGACTGCATGGAAGTGCCACCTGGCACCATGATGTGAGAGGTGAGGTCACCATGGCAACTGTTTGCGGGATGGATGTGTGCAAATTCCACCCTTTCCTTGTTATCCCTGCAAAGCCAGATTGGAGATAGGTGAAAGGTCAGGGCTTGAGCATGTGTGACAAGTGAAAAGAAAAGTGTGAGGGGTGGATCATTCACCTGATATACACATCTCGTTCTCTCTCTAGGCACCGGTGGCCCATGTGTTCTACGCTCATCCTTTTCCTCTCCTCCTCTCCAGTTGAATCTGAAGGATACATGGAGCGTGGAGTGCCTAAAAAATGGTTAACACATTTACATCAGTGATTTTCTCTCATCTGCAACTCTCACTGTCTTTGGCACTCAGCATGCAAACAGCTGTTGAGCAGCCTTTCTCTACAGTGGCATGTGCTCTTTCTCCCCCTGCACCGGTATTTTCAGCTGTAAGAGGGAAAAGCTGTTTCCATTTTGGGTCTTGGCAAGTTCTGCTATTTATTTTTCATCAGTGAAGTCTTCCAGAGGTCACGAATAAACAAACTGCTCTGTGTCACTGCCCATTGTTTGATTAGGAAGGCCCTGACAGATCAAAGGTCAAGCTTACCTTTCATGGTGGAGTGCACCCGCCCCTGTCGGCTGCTGGGATGGCTGCCTGATGCTTGACATGGAGGTTCTCTCTGTCTTGCCACAGCAACTGCAATCCCAACGGAGGCTGTCGCACCTCCCCCTCTAGATGTGGGACATCTCCTATCTCTCGGCCACGTCCACCACTATCAGCTCGCTCGCTTTCATGGCTTTGGCCTTTCCTAGAGGGTAGGGTCTGCTTGCCTCCCTGTATAGAGCAGCTGGTGCCATTAGCTGCTGTTTTGAGTTTTCCAAGCCCTCCAAATGGGCTCTTCTGAGACAGAAGTAGAGGCTGCTGGTTGCTGTACTTCAGAAGGTTCTTCATGGCACTGTTCTCTCCCTGTGAGCTTGTGACCTCCTGCTGATTTTGAGGAGGAGCTGGATGAAGGGGGGGAGGAGGAGGAGGACCCATTCCTGCCATCTGGTGCTGCTGTTGTGTGGGTGGTCTGTTGTTGGCAGCTCCACTGTTAGGTTCCATGTAAGCTTTGTGCTGGTTCTCTTCAGAGTGGATGTGATGAGGTTGAATGGCCCAAGGTGGCACTGATGTCTGCTGATGTGGGTGATGCTGCACATTGTTGTTGTAGGCATAAGGAGACATTTCCATCTTCCGCTTCATCTCCTGGTTCCCATTAGCCTGGGCCATGTCTGTGCCAGGGGTATCGGGGCCAGTCCTACTGTGCTGTTGGTGGCGAATACGGGCAACCTTCTGTCCATCTCGCTGCATAGAGCAACTTCCATGTCCTCCTCCACCCGTGTGCGGAGTCATGGTCTTCCCAGCAAGAGGTGAGGAAATGGTTGGAGGCCCGGAGTGTGAGCAGTCTCTGTAGGGCTGGGAATTGGTGTTGGTTTGGTTGGGTAGCGGATGAACAGTCTTTGTCTCTTGAGTCAGTGTAGATCTGAAGATGTCGGTTTCCATACTGTTGATGCAGTCAGCACTGCGGGAGCGCACAGTCTGGTGTTGCTGGGAATGGCTTTGCTGCTGCTGTTGTTGCTGTAGTTGATGGTGGTGGTTGTGGTTGTGCATCCAGTCAGGAGCTTTTTCAGCTTTTCTGTAGGGATGCTGCTGCTGGGTCGGAGGTTGATGCTGTTGTTTCCTGGGCCAGTTACCATGATGCCCCCCATTGCCAGTCTTTTCCATGGCCTTGTCCTTGACACTGTTCCCTCCACACCCAACCCCCTGGCACTCAGAGCTGCCCATCTGGAAGGGGCCTCCAGTTTTCTCCCCAAGGTGGCTAACAGATGGAATAAATGTGGCTCCAGTCACTTTAGGGTCTCTGCCGCCACCACTATTGATTCCTTTATCGTGTAAGGAAGGATTTCCCATTGGGGCTGGCGGTGGAGGGCAGAAAAAGTCAGGGTGATGGTGTGAGTGGCGATTTTGGTGTGGGTGATGGGGGTGGCCAGGATGGAGCTGCAGACAATGAAAGCCACTTGGATGCCCCCCTCCAGCAGCCAGGGGCAGTGGAGGAGGCACTGAGTAGGGCAGAGAATGCTGCAGTGCCTGACCTCGCTCCAGACAGTCTGTAGGAAACTGTTCACTGATCCGCATCTCCCCACTTATCGCCTCTTTACCACAGCGCCCGTTAGTGCCACCACCCACGTGTCTGTTTTGGACATTATTGGACCCTACATTACCTCTACCCACCCCATCCCCACCGCAAGTAGTCATGGAGCCTTTTGCTCCTGTTCCATGGTCCCCATTTAGCATCTTTCCATTGAGCAGACAGGCACTAAGAGGCTTTCCCTTGCTCTGTGGATGTTCCTTATACTCCATAGGCAGAGTGGCTTTGTGTCCCCTGCCGTTCATCTCTTCCATAGAGGCTGGATGTTGTGGGTGGAGCTGGGGTTGATGGGAGTGATGATGGAGTAGTTGGTGGTGATGGCGGTCTTTAGAATCATGTTTATTACTAGGCCTGTCTTTATCTTTTGCAGCTGAAACCACACCTCTCTCTAAGCTAGGCTCTTTAAGACCCTTTTGTAGGTTCATCCCAGTTCCTGAATCTCTGTCCCTGCTGCATGAGCCCTGGGGTTGTCCCGATCCTGTCCTTGACATCGGTTGGATGTTGTGATTGGCTGAGATGAGTGGGGGCTGGGACGGGAGGCTTCTTAAATAGAAGTTCTCTGCAAAGTAGATTAGATAGGGCTGTTAATCATTTGAACTAGCGCCAACTTAAGCTTTCCTTGAGGGTCAATTTATGGAACTATGCCAGAACTATCATATTTGGAGACTACAACAGAGAAGTAGAGCTGCATATAAAATATGCAATGTAATCATTATAACAGTTTATGAAATAAGCAGAAATGTCAATTCCAGAATTATCATTTTGCCCACCTTTTTGTGTATCATAGAAATGATGCTGTCCATAGAGGACCCCACTGTTGGCATGGTGATCCAAATGGCTTATGGGAAGAAAGGTGTGGGCTAGACTCCCTGAGAAGCGAGGATACCCTGGGACTGCTGTGAAAAAAAGAAAAGAAAAAAGAAGGTCATCATATTATTGTAAATGTCTAGAAAGATTAAATTAAATTTACATAAAATACAGTAACAAAGAATAAGTGAAAGTAAGAGTGTGAGAAGGAGGATAAAGAGCAATAAGGCAAGGAAAGCTCTGATAACAAGACAATAATCACTGAGACACATTTTTTTGTCCATAAGCATTTTGGTCCGGATCTAATCCCCCTGTTCCAATGCAGCTGGTGTTCCATATTCACCAATAACCACATGCTTTGGATGTCATATTTGCCATTCCTATTTGTGTTTGCAATGCAAACAAGAAGACAAGTTCAGTCCTGGGGATTCAAGTAATGGATGAATTCGGTCTCCTGAACATATGGTTCTCACCATGCTAATCTCACAAAGTTCCCAGTCCTGAGGTAAGAGATAACACCGTAAAACAATAAGCAAAGAGTCCTCACATCAGAACATGTGGTGATTTGAGAAAAAGGCCAAAGATCAACTTTATTTCAGCTATCTCGACTCTCGAAAATCTGTGACTAACACAACAAAGCCATGGGGAAAGAATTTACAAGAAAACCAAACACCTTTCAAGCACATGTCTTTGAAGCTTAGTAAAGGAGAAGACCTTAACCTTTAAATATGTGATAAATGTTAGACTCTGAGATAATTGTAGTGCACTGATAGACTGTGACATTTAAAATACTTACACAAGAGTGATATTTATGACTTTTTCAGAGTACATTACATTATTATATTTATTATATATTATTATTATATATATATTTGGAAAAATTGGTAAATCAAACATTATCTAGTCCCTATTGACTTCCATTATATATATATATATATATATATATATATATACAGGTGCATCTCAATCAATTAGAATGTCGTGGAAAAGTTAATTTATTTCAGTAATTCAACTCAAATTGTGAAACTCGTGTATTAAATAAATTCAATGCACACAGACTGAAGTAGTTTAAGTCTTTGGTTCTTTTAATTGTGATGATTTTGGCTCACATTTAACAAAAACCCACCAATTCACTATCTCAACAAATTGGAATATGGTGACATGCCAATCAGCTAATCAACTCAAAACACCTGCAAAGGTATCCTGAACCTTCAAAATGGTCTCTCAGTTTGGTTCACTAGGCTACACAATCATTGACTGCTGATTGACAGTTTGTCCAGAAGACAATCATTGACACCCTTCACAAGGAGGGTAAGCCACAAAGATTCATTGCCAAAGAAGCTCGCTGTTCACAGAGTGCTGTATCCAAGCATGTTAACAGAAAGTTGAGTGGAAGGAAAAAGTGTGGAAGAAAAAGATGCACAACCAACCAAGATGCCTTAAGAGGATTGTCAAGCAAAATCGATTCAAGAATCAAGGTCTCAATTATGAGCCATCATTTTTTTTGTGTCGTCAGTTGTACCTGGGCTGGGCTAACTGAACTGTTGGAGTGGTCCAAAGTCCTCTTTTCATATGAGATTTTAGTATATTTCATTTGGAAACCAAGGTCCAAGAGTCAAGAGAAAGGGTGGAGAAGCTCATAGCCCAAGTTGCTTGAAGTCCAGTGTTAAGTTTCCACAGTCTGTGATGATTTGGGGTCTAATGCTATCTGCTGGTGTTGGTCCAATGTGTTTTTTGAAAACCAACGTCACTGCACCCGTTTACCAAGACATTTTGGAGAACTTCATTCTTCCTTCTGCTGACCAGCTTTTTAAAGATGCTGATTTCATTTTCCAGCAGGATTTGGCACCTGCCCACACTGCCAAAAGCACCAAAAGTTGGTTAAATGACCAATTGGTGTGCTTGACTGGCCAGAAAACTCACCAGACCTGACCCCCTTAGAGAATCTATGGGGTATTGTCAAGAGGAAAATGAGAAACAAGAGACCAAAAAAATGCAGATGAGCTGAAGGCCACTGTCAAAGAAACCTGGGCTTCCATACCACCTCAGCAGTGCCACAAACTGATCACCTCCATGCCACGCCGAATTGAGGCAGTAATTAAAGCAAAATGAATTCCCATTTCATGGAAGTCATTTGGGACAGGTAGCTGTTTGGTTACCAATATCTTCTTTTGCATTCAGCAGAAGATAGAAGAAAGAAACTTGGAACAACTTGTGAGTAAATTATGACAATTTAAATTTTTGCCTTTTTTTGCCGTACAATAGAAGACTGTTGTTTTGGACACACTGAATTTCATTGCATGAGCAAAAACAGGATATCAAATGATCAAAATATCTAATATTTAGTTTTCCATAGAAGGACAAAAACTGAACAGGTTTGGGATGACATGAGTAATTTGTTTATTTAAAAAAAAATGCAGTCCCTATAATGCAGTTCAGACTGAAGAATATAAAACCCCATCCAGTTATATAGCGGCTCTGTTTTTTTAAATGCACAGAGGAAGGGGATAATTGCATGCTCCATTTTTATTCTCACTGCCTGTCAGCATTAATAAGCACATTCATTTATGCCAATTCATTTAAGAATGGAAAAATTAAGGCTCCCTTTGAACAAAACATTACTTCTGTGGGTTATGCAAAAGTGTGATACAAGCTTGCATTATGCAAATCAGTCTTCGGATGTTTCTCTGGTGTCCTTGTATTTCTATGCGTGACACTTGGCAGCGTAATCCCGTTTCACAGTGATGTCTGGTTGCGCCCGATAGTGGCTGGTTGCTCGGTGCTAGGCAGAGGCCTCTCAGGGCTGGTGAGATGGCACCGCTGGGCATTGCACTGCACATTCAGCCGTTAATCTGGCCAGGACAAGGGAAGGTGCTGTGCCAGCAGACTAGACAAGGCAGGTTTTACTCGCTAGTGCTGACATTAATGCTGCTAACACTGTTGCACTCACAGAGACGGCAGCTGTCCGTAAGTGATTGACACCAGCTCACTCAGCACATGCAGAACTGTTATTATCTGAGCAGCATGCAGAATATATACAGGGAAAACTTTGGAGGATTTTCTCTAAATCAGCAAAAAAAAGAAGAAAGAAAGAACTAGAGGCTCACTGTACCTACCAGTACATGCCAGGGCCATAATACATTTTGAAACATGCCGATGATATTTTTTCCAAAACTTTCATATGGTGTTGCCACAGAATGGTACCATATACACTCACCGGCCACTTTATTAGGTACACCGGTTCAATTGCTTGGTAACACAAATTGCTAATCAGCCAATCACATGGTAGCATTTAGGCATCTAGATGTGGTGAAGACGACTTGCTGAAGTTCAAACCGAGCATCAGAATGGGGAAGAAAGGGTATTTAAGTGACTTTGAACGTGGAATGGTTGTTGGTGCCAGACGGGCTGGTCTGAGTATTTCAAAAACTGCTGATCTACTGGGATTTTCACGCACAACCATAGGGTTTACAGAGAATGGTCCAAAAAAGAGAAAGTATCCAGTGAGCGGCAGTTGTGTGAACTCAAATAACCACTCGTTACAACCAAGGCATGTAGAACCCTGAAGCAGATGTGCTACAGCAGCAGAAGACCACATCGGGTGCCACTCCTGTCAGCTAAGAACAGGAAATGGAGCCTACAATTCGCACAGGCTCACCAAAATTGGACAATGGAAGATTGGAAAAACGTTGCTTGGTCTAATGAGTCTCGATTTCTGCTGCAACATTCAGATGGTAGGGTCAGAATTTGGCGTAAAGAACATGAAAGCATGGATCCATCCTGCCTTGTCTCAACGGTTCAGGCTGGTGGGGGTGGTGTAATGGTGTGGGGGATATTTTCTTGGCCCACTTTGGGCCCCTTATTACCAATTGAGCATCGTTTAAACGCCACAGCCTACCTGAGTATTGTTGCTGACCATGTCCATCTCTTTATGACTACAGTGTACCAATCTTCTGATGGCTACTTCCAGCAGGATAATGCATAATGTCATAAAGCTCAAATCATCTCAGACTGGTTTCTTGAACATGACAATGAGTTCACTTTACTCAAATGGCCTCCACAGTCACCAGATCTCAATCCAATAGAGCATCCTTTGGGATGTGGTGGAACGGGAGATTCGCATCATGGATGTGCAGCCGACATATCTGCAGCAACTGTGTGATGCGATCATGTCAATATGTACCAAAATCTCTGAGGAATGTTTCCAACACCTTGTTGAATCTATGTCACGAAGAATTAAGGCAGTTCTGAAGGCAAAAGGGGGTCCAACCCGGTACTAGCAAGGTTTACCTAATAAAGTGGCCAGTGAGTATGAGTAAATGTGAGTAAATATATATATATTTTTTTTTTTTTTTTTCTGTTCAGTCCCCCTGGAGCAACTTGAGATTAAATGCCTTGCTCACAAATACAGTGCTGATAGCTCATGGCTGAATTCAGGATGCAGAATTCAAGTTGGAATCTGAAGTAGTATAAATAATTTGGAACTCCTGTTACTCATTAATTACTTACTATTATTATTAATTATAATCCTAGATTGTATATCTGGAAACAATTTAGTGTACATTTATAGTGCTGAATGATTCTACTGTCTTTCCTAATTATTTTGGCTTTGCAGAACCTTGTGTTTTTGTTGAATTTCTTTTAGTTACAATTCAGTAAATCCCTCTTCCTGTCATTCCGATTCAAATTTCACTTTACCAGCTTGTGGGTTGTGGCAAATTTCATGAACTCGTGAATTAAATAAGAGCCATTTTTTGCTCAAACCAGTTGAAAAGCACTTTATCGAATAGGCTAATTCCCAGACAATAAAGCTGTTATTACGCAGGAAGATTCTTTGAAGAGAGCTTCTGAATGCTGCTTCTACAAGTGCTAATGGTACACAATTTGCACATTCCTGCTAATCCTATCTCTCAATCTTCCTGTTCACATGAACAGCCAATCGTTCTCCCTGTGTCTGCTCATGACAGCGCATACAAGCACGTATCTGTAAATAGCCCAGAGTAAATAGTTTAAGGAGAGACAAAGAGGGGCAGATAAAGCTGCCTGTCGAGATTGTAAATTGAGAAGAAGTGACAGAGCAGTACAAAAATGGCAGAGGGTGGAAAGGAAAGAGAGAGGAGGATGGGAGGTGACTGGTACTCATCAGGACTGCTAATTGAAAGGAAGTGATGGAGCCTGGCGATGGAGGAGGGGGAGGAGAGGACAGCCTGCATTCTACCGACAGAGAAAAGACATGATTGGATTGAGAAAGATGAAACAAGTGATGCATGAGGCTATAAAGAGACAGAAGCCCATCTTCCACCACCAGGAACCTGGTGGCCAATCTGCAACTGTTCCACCATGAAAAAGGTGATTATTTGCCAAAAAAAGGGCCCAGAAAGAATTTTGAACCAAGAACTGCTAACATTAGGCAACATCAGCAACAACAATTTTATAATTATAATCAACTGTAAATGTGATTTGTCAATACAACACATCTTCCAGTTTGTAATCTGTTTAAAATCATTTTATTTGCAGCAGCTTGTGACAGCATAACAATTACTTTAGATACTAAAAATACGTCACAATTTGTAAGACTGCAGGTTGGGGTTGTTATGTTTGGTTCTCAAGTTCAGTGGAGAAACTACCATTGCCAATCTTTGAACATCCAAGCACTAGCTCTGGCACATGAACCAGCATCATTTTATAATAAAAAATATGGTAGAAGAAAGCAGAGGATGGCAGCCTCTGTTTGGCACAGTTAAAGCTGTGATTTGGACACAGACCAGCTGGCAATGTGCCTGCTGGGCTACCCTTGTGCTTTCTGTATTTCAGTTCCCCCCTACTTGGGCAGTCGTGGCCTAATGGATAGAGCGTCGGACTTGTAACCCGAGGTTGTGGGTTCGAATCTCGGCTCCGGCAGGAATTGTCCACGACTGAGGTGAGACCCTTGAGCAAGTCACAGATCCTCCAACTGCTCCCCAGGGCGCCGCAGCGTTGGCTGCCCACTGCTGCAGGTGTGTGTGCACTTGGATGGGTTCAATGCAGAGCACAAATTTCACTGCTGGTTATACTCTGTATAATTGTGTATGTGACAAATAAAAAATGATATTCTAAAATGTTATTCTATTCTACAAGAAATGTAATATACTGTAGTTGTTGTTTATGGGCTGGAGTGATCAGAATGTATGATACTTCATACGCACTGTTATGAAATCATGTGGTCATGCATCAGTAGATTAATACAGTTAAAGTCAACTCCTTTGAGAGTCAAGTCCCATAGGAACCCAGGACAGTTTTTCAGAAGTTAAATGTTTATTCTTACTGATCTAATACAAGCTTAATCCAATTTTGTTACTGCAAAATTGTACTTTTATTTAAAACAGCTAATGTAATGCATGTCAATGCAAAATGTATTTGGCAACTACAGTATGGTGATTTGTCTTTAAGACATTTGTAGTTTTCAGATTAGCATCTGATGTGTCCTTGGGAATTACAGTAGTCAGGAAATTCATAAAACTGTGATTAAAGAGCTGCTGCAAATTGACATTTTTCATATTTACATTCTGTTAGATTTATGTTTATGCCTGTTTGCCAGAGGAGTAAAATCCTTAATTCAAGATATATGCTTGAATAGACTTAAATATATATCCAATGTAAAACAAATGATACTCAATTTGCTTGTCAAGAACATCTATACTGGGAAAAAAATATATATTTTTAAGACAATAACACACCACACAGTGCTACACAATATATTCAGAAATAAGTTACATTGATACGCGGAATGCCATAATAAATTATTCACAGATGTTGAGGCATAAGGAATTGTAGGATATCTTCAAAGTACTCTTGCAGATACGTTTATGCAGCTGCTGGCGGGAGACTCCGTCCCACAGGGTGAAGAGAATAGGCTGAGTAATTGTGCTTCTCATTTTGATCACTTGCTTTTTTATGCAAACCGAAGAAAAGACAATTTGCAATTATCTTAAAGAGGAGAGAGCTGAATGATGCTGATGGCAAGCCGGGATTCAATCACTTTCACGCCACGTTCTGCACAATTAAACTGTAATACAGATAATAGCTTGCTATAATAATCCCACTCATAATCAACCTTATTACTTAGTAACGTAACCATTATCATCATCATTCTTATTAAAACTGTCCAGCTTCTTTGGGTTTATGATCAATGTGCCATTGGCCAAAGGAACAAACCAACATCTCTGGTTTTCGTCTCTTCATGGCCTGGCAGGTAGTGCACTTGTTGTCACATTGCGTGGTGCACATATGGGCAATTTCTAGGTAGGCATGTCTTGAATATTGGTGAGCTAGTCCTCTACTAGTCCTAGCCTTAGAAGTAACACCCACGGACCATCTGATGCATATTGCACATAAAAATGGCAAAAGGTTTCACAAAATTGCATTCTGACTGGCTGGCTTTGTGTAATTTCCTGGAGTCAGGGTTCACAGGCTTTTATCGGGCTGCCAACAGTTTACCAGGCTACTATATTTTTAAACGAACAAGAAAGCACAAGTTTCTGTATTTGCCTTTTTTTGTGAGGTTTATGGCACCATTTAACCGGTCTTTAGGTCTCAAAACTGAACTCGACTTGTTTTAATTGGTTGTCCTTGACCAGAAAAATCTTCAAAATGTACGATTGATAGGCTCAATAAGGTAAGTCATCTCCACACACCTCCTCCAAGTGTGAACTTCAAATGGAACAAGGTTGTCTTCCACCATACCAGAAGGGAGGGTATGTGGAGAAAAGAGTGAAAATAGACTGGGGTATGGTGATAACAGGCATGGGGATAGTGCTGCGCTCAGAGAGCCTGAGTTTGAGGATTACACAAACAACACACGGATGAGCTCCTAATGGTTTATGACTGTTTGGCACATTTGGACGTGGCCCGGAGGGGATTTATGTGTGAATAAGTGCCGAGTGGAATTGGTCATGCCTGGGCATTTCATACTCTTGCCGTCTCTCTCTATATTGCTCTCTCTGCAGAGCTGTATTAGTCTGTCATTTGTAGGGATCTGGAGCCAGTGCTGGAGAAGGCCAGCTCTTGATTTGGCAGGCTGGGGGCCGGGTGTGGCTCAGGCCAAGCTAGTATAAGGCATGGTGAGAAAAGCCACATTGGCTTTTACACAACAGCTGCGATGCTGTTGACCATGTAGCTTGTTCTTCCTCCAATGTTTTGTGTGTGTCTGAGTTTGCACATTGTGCGCATAAATTCTTGTTGATGCACATCACAGACCACAAGATTCTTTGGCTGAACTTTTGTCCCCTTTCTGCACTGCCGAAAACTACTGGGGCGGCACATTTCACAGTACATAAAAAAGAGAGAGCTGCTTCCTCTTGATGAGAAAGTCCAGAGGCACGAACACATGAATGGACACATATCCTGACAGATAGATGAGCAGGTGAGAGGAACAGAACCTTCTTACCTTCATGTGAGTGGGGGAACCAGATCTGAGAGGCGCTGGAGTGAGGACCCCCACGATAAGGAGGAGAGGAGGGAGAGGACTGTGGTCTGGAGGGGTGTGGTGGGTGTGAGGGAGGGGAGCCTAGACTGCTGGCCAGGAACGTCCCCATGAAAGAGGCTGAAGAGTTGCCCATCAGTCCATTGCCTGTGTAAAGAGGAGAAGGAAGGTGGAGTGGGTTAGGTGTGCTGACTGGCATGTGAACAATGTGTTGTAGCATGACAGTGGAGATATCTGAGTATAAGGATTCAAAGACTTAATAACGCAATTCCTATTGTTTATACACTCTTGGCTTTCTTTTGTAGCTCGTTCTGAATTTGATTATCAGCATAAAGTCAAATGCAGTGTTCCCCAACCCTATTCCTGGAGGCACACCAACACTGCACATTTATGAACTCTTCCTAATCAAACACACCTGATTCAATCCATCAGCTCAGTAGAAACTCCCAAGACCTGAAATGGATGGGTCAGATAAGTGATACATCTGAAATGTGTATTGTTGGTGTAAACCCAGGAAGGAGAAGTTGGGAAACGCTGGTCTAGTCTACATAGTTGAATATTCTCGACAAGCGCCTCCAACTTATACAGGAAAGGGCATTAAAACAACATATTCATTAACCAACCTTTTGCTTTTTTATTTAATGTTTAATGGCACATAAATCTGAAATAAATAGGAATGTAGAATATACGGTTGTACTCAAGGATATCTTCTTTTCTTATTACAAAGTGCCTCAAACAATCCCTTTTAGTATATATTTTTTGCAACGTTCTATGTAGTAAAAGGTCTGTAAGATGGTGTGTGTGTGTGTGTGTGTGTGTGTGTGTGTGTGTGTGTGTGTGTGTGTGTGTGTGTGTGTGTGTGTGTGTGTGTGTGTGTGTGTGTGTGTGTGTGTGTGTGTGTGTGTGTGTGTGTGTGTGTGTGTGTGTGTGTGTTTTAAGCTGAGACTAGTTATTGGGTTACTTTTTAAGGCAACAAATATCAAATTTACTTTCTTGTGCCCGGGAAGCATGTCAGAGGTTAGCTGGTAATGTCTGCCAGATCCATTCATTCTCCACAACCAAGAGTGGACACCACCCATTCAGCACACACACATACATAATATAGTTTAGCCCTGGGACATCAGAGATGCGTCACGTCATCACTGGACAGATATCTCATCTCACAGATGAATGCACACCCTATTTTTCTCTCCTTTCTTTCACTCTCTCCTGTGAATTCCCTTCCCAGTTTTTCCTCCCCCTTTCTCCATTACCCTCTTCTATGTTTTTGTCGTTCACTCTCACGGCCTCACTCTCACCCTGAATCCTACTCTCCTTTTCTCTTCATTTCAGTCAGCAGCTTTCTCCACTGTGGTACCTTCTTCTGTCCTGCTGGAATTTTACACCATCCTCCAGTCTCATTCTAACACACTCTGTATATGAAGAATCCAAAAAACAATCAGCTGCATTTCGACCTCAGAGTTACAGCATCAGTTTGACACCCTCCAGAACGTCTCCATGTTTTTCTCTGCGGGTCCAAAAAATGTGCAAAAACACATTCTCAATCACTGATTTGGAGAGAATATTAGCATGATGAGATCCTCACGAGCCTGACCTTAGCAAGCTAACACTTTATACAGAATTTACAGCCTTAATAAATCAACATTTTAACCTTTGACTCTATGTCTTCAGTCTGGCATCGTATATCATGTAGTCTTGGCCTTAGACTACATCATAATTACGAAAGGACATTTTATGGTGACTACAAAATGTAGTGAGTCCTTTCTGAGCTCTCACTATGACCCTGTTTGCCTCTATTCATAATAGCTGCTAGAATTATATCAACCTTACATTTGCCAGCTAGACAAAGATGAGTAATTGACCAGTCAGAGCAACACCCCTGTAACTGCTTGATGGACTATTATTCACTACAGACAGACAGAGAGAGAGAGAGAGAGAGAGAGAGAGAGAGAGAGAGAGAGAGACAGAAGTGTGAGAGAGAGAGAGAGAGAGAGAGAGAGAGAGAGAGAGAGAGAGAGAGAGAGAGAGAGAGAGAGAGAGAGAGAGAGAGATACATTGATTAAACATGGTTTTAATTGTACTCCCAGTTTTCAACTTGTAGATCTCATTACTTTTATCTTCTGAAGTTGTGGTATTGGATACATATGCCAAATGGGGATGCTGGAGCCAATCCCAACATCTCAGGCCAAAGGCAGGAAAACACTGTGAATGGATGTGAATGCCAGTCTAATTTTGACTTTGTGGACCAGATTTAGCAAATTGTGAAAAGTATTGCAATCGTTTCATTTTAACCTTCATTCCATGATGTTGTCCAATACACAACAGAAACAGTGACCACGACAGTGAACTGTACAAATATTTGCAGCCTTACTAAAAATGTTCAATACACCAAGCTTATGAGCTAATATTTCAATCATATACAGCCAAACACACAAAACCGAACAGGCAAGGCTCCAAACAAAACACATGAACAGTGCAAGTCTGATGTTAACAGAACACAGACGTCTCACTCTGACTCCACGCAACAGAGCAAAACAAGGCCACTCCAATGCCAAAGGCAATCAAGTGTGATCACAGAAGAACAAAGGACAAAAACACTAATGTATACTTTGCAGTTTATCCCATGACAGATAAGCATCCAGGAAACTGGAGGTGGAGGGAAATGGAAGTGGCCTTCTTAGGAACTAACGGGGAGTATTGTAATTACAAACTTTAGACAGCCACCCACTCTCTGTCTTGCCCTTCACAGTATCCAACTAGACAAATGTTGGCCGTATCAAGACACTGGGCTGATGAAAGACAGGACAGAGACTTTTCCACACCCCATGTCCCACCCATTCATATTAACTACATAATACTAAATCAGCATAACCACACCTCTTGTTTAAATAATTGGTCTGTATAAACTGTAGTCAGAACAAACACCAAGTCAGGATCACTGCCTCAGCCACACATTCAAAATGCTAATTTGGAACGCAATGCAGATTTCCTATTTAAGAAAAGGCTACTGAGCTGATGGGTAGAGGTGTAAACACACAACCAGGGGTGGATGCCAATTAAAGCAAGCTCTGGAGTGGAACACAGACCAGGGGTTTATGCTCAGCTAAGCCAACACTCGTAATGTACCTTTTTTTCTGACCCGACACTGTTTACATCTTAGGTCATGCCAGTCTGGTGCTACCTTCAAAGCTTAAGAAGCATCCAGGTCATGTGCATCATAATTGGTGTCAATCCGTGACAGCAAAGATTAATCCTATTTTATCATTTTATATAAAAAAAATCCCATTATATCTGAAAAGCACGGATGGACTGCCAACACAGGAATAAGCGAATCCTTGAATCCCCAGGAACCACACATACACCCACAGGCTTGTAATAACCAGCGGGGCCCTGGCACATCCTATGTGTACACACTGGATCTCACGTGCCGCCACAGTGGATGCCATGGCCCTGTCACCCGTTAACGGAGGCAGGAAGATTCATTCAGCTCCTAGTCAGCTCAGAGGGAGGCATCTGATGGTGCTGTTGTCATGGGGATGGCAAGAACGGGAAAGATGAGTGAGAACAGCATGGCCTCATCCAAACCAGACGCTCTGTGGGCTGAGCCGGTCTGGGGTGTTGGTAACTTGCTGTATTACACTGATCTGATGAAAGTTTAACAGTTTGTCTTCTATTGGTGGAGTGAAGCCTCAGAGGGCAATGACTGATCGTAGGCCTGTGTCAAAGGCGGTAAGTAACACTTAGACATGACATCGTCAGTTTGGACTCACTGCTTGGATTGCTCATATTAACCATGGACTCATACCGCATCACTGTTGAAAGCAGAGACACACACACTTTTCAAACTTGAATTACTGCTTATCCCTCTGTAGAGTCCAGAAGTGGTTAACTCATGAACATGCAGGTTGCAGATCATGCCGGAAAAGTTTAGAGTAATTCAGACTGACTGATATCAAACAAAGCAGCAGTTTTACCTACAGTGGAACAACAATAGAATTCCAAATAATAGAATATCTAACAAGTGAAGACTAAATTATGTATAAATAGTCTAATCAGCCCTCCTATAGTAAATGAAAGTGTCTAATGAAGAAGTCAGTGTCCTAAAGAAACCGTTCAGTAACCACTGCGTTCCATGCAAACCGCACATGACAGGCTACAGTGGTCGGAATAGAAGCAAAAACGTATTTTAGCAGCGGGGAAACAGTCTGACTTTGACTTACCCAGTAAAAACATCCCGTAAGGGTCACTTGAGTCCTCTGTTCTTTATCGTTTATAGAAAACAGATGTTAGATGTGGAGTTCAAGAAAGCAGAACCTCAGACTCTCATAAGAGCCTCGGCACCTCGTACGATCCTCGTGTACCGACAGCTAACACCACGAGCGCTCCTCCAAACTCCCTAGCCTCGGACAGACTGTGGCGCACAACTGGTGACTCAGAAAAAACTTCCTTGCTGTAAAAAAGGAGCAGGAATTTCAAATGGCTACTAAACTGTGGGGATTTCCTTATAAGAGTCAAAGCCATCTTGAAAACATTAAAAGAATTGGTAGCCAAACATTCCTATTGGTTTGTAGACAACTGGGATGGCGCTCCTGTTTCACAATGCTGGAGGGACGTGTAGAGCAGGAAGTGGGGGGACCAGTGGAGGGGCCCTCAAGGGCCAATTTGTGTGTGAGTTGGTGAGTGGGTGAGCATGTAAATTGGACGGGACCGGTCAATCAGCGGCCGGTCAGTGTCTGATCAGTACCAAAGTGAGTCAAGCTGGAGTGATTCCAGGACTCATGTGGGAAGAGGAGAAAAGCATGTGAAAAATGAGAGAGGAGGGATGGGTTGCACATGCTTCCGACACTCCACACTCTGTACATTCTTGACAGCTGAGTATGGATGCGGTCCGTCCATGGGTGTTGACGAATGGAGAGAGAGAGAGAGAGAGAGAGAGAGAGAGAGAGAGAGAGTGTTTACTTAGAAAAGAGTAGGATAAAGTGAAAAAAGTGACTAAACAATAAGGGCAGAGGAAGTGGTGAATTCGAGGCTGTGTGTGTGTGAGGTGGCAGCCAGTGTTTGCACAGTGGCTTGGAGGTTAGCCACAAAACTCAAAATCAAAGAGGATGGTGTGACAAGTATTTCTTGCCCAAGATTTCTTGTCTAATGTAAACTGAACTGACTTCAACCAAAACTAATGAGACTTTTGAACCCTGATTGTTTACTTTCATTGAGCTAACAAGATGGGGATAAATCAAACTAAACCTCAGTGAATCAACACAAGTCTCAATGTGGGTTGAAAACTCTTCAAATAGCAAGTGCATCTATTTAATAACATAATATGCAAGAATATTGAAACATGGTGCATATAAGGACACATCCTGGCAAGTTTGACTCCAATGATGCTCAACACAATTGGTTATCATGCATTAAGTTTTAATATGCAGAAGGAGAAATAAGACTCAAGAGCTATAGTGGTCGGGAATATTTCCAATAAGTATGGATTTCAGATAGTCTGCAAATATGAAATAGAATATCAATGCACAATAATTAACATTTGTATCATGCTTTCATGATATGGAAAACAGCTGTGTAAATCAAAATGTTCCTGTTGCTTTTAATGGAAAAAAGTCAGGTTTGTCATAGGGAGTGAGTAAATAATGAACTTTCATTTTTAAGAGAACTAAGCTTTAATATTCAGGGATGGTTTGAGCTTGTAGAAGGGAGACTAAATAGCCACCAACTAACCTCATGTGAACTGAGTGTGAAAGAAATTAAATATAAAATAAAACAGTATTGATAAAGACATTGCAGGAACATGTGTGTTAATACCTGCTGTGTCAACCTCACCCTAGGGTGCAATGGGGTTCAGTTTAAAAATATATATTTTCTAAAGGTCTATTTGCACATGGATCGCTCATTGATAGGGTCTCAAACCTCAGGCAAACAGGCTAATGGATGGCTGTCTGGATGTCAAGCTCTGCAGAGGACACATTTTATGGGAACAGTAAATAACAGGGCCGGAATGAGCAGTGCCATGGCAGGAAGTTTAGCCTCTCTCAATCAGTGATAGCTTTCAAGAAGAGCATAGGTTTTCTGTGCTGGGATTTTGTGTGTAAAGTCAGTCTATTTGGATCAATCTACAGTTGCAGTGGCATTTCAATCTGATACATTGTCAAAAATTGAAATGTAGGCAGTCCATACTGTTTTATATCAGCCATAGCACAAGGCTTAGAGGATTTTCAGTACAACAGCACAATAATAATGTATTGCTATTGCAATAATAATATAAAGTGTGAACATCTCAATTTAAATGCCTTTTTTTGCGGTGGGGGGGGGGGGGGTGTTTGGTGTTGCAGGATGCTGATTCATGCTTTGTTACCATGGTGACTAAGGTGTTCCAAATTTGGAAATTCATCAGCAGAATAGAGGAGAAAGGATGAATAGAGGATGAAAAATCATCCTGGTCGATTTTTTCTCTCTCGCTGTCTCACTTGCACACACAAGTGCACACACAGGGACAGTTCACCCAAATTGCGAGCATGGAAGGTTTCAATGACTATAAGGTTGAAAGAGATTTCAAAACTTATTTTTGCAAGTAAACAAATGAACATAATAAACAAAATGATTCCACTGTATCCTTTTTTTGGCATTTATTGTAAACAACTATTTTATTAATTAACTACAGTGACTGCATTTACATTTACATCAGAAAACCACTTACTGCTAGATTTAGCTACATGCTGTGTTACAGTGTTGTATTCTTAACCCCAGCATACATGCGGTGCCATCAGTAAGTCGCTCTCTCCACACTTTTCAGTTACTTTAATTATCCCACAAACATGCATACTTTTCAAAAACCTGTCAGAACTCCTCTTTATGCATTTACACGATTACATGAGCCACGTTATGCATCAAAAACCCAGATGTGTTTTCCTGCTTTCTCTGAATCCCTTAAACAGCGTAAGAAAAGTGTTTACATGATGTCTCCCAATGAATTAAGTGCAAGCAAACTAAATTATTGTCAGTAAGGAGACATTAACTCTGTACCCACTTTGCTAGATTCAGAATGTAATTTGTTAGAATGATTCAGTCTGATTACTTGTGAGTTTGTGAGCCTTTTGACATTTGTTTCATCAGACTTTTTTTATACACACAGCAAGCAAAGATTTAAAAGAACGATGTCTGGTCTGTTAAATCTCAAAACACTGTTGAAAAACAGTCACTTGAAACACTGTATCCCATGACTTTGGAAATACTGTTGTATGGACTACTTTTATTTTACTTTTAATCCTTTTTGGGGCTTTATAACACTTGTTCACTAGCAATTTATGTTGAATGGAAAAGAGCACGGGTGTAAATAACTCCGCTAATATTTGGTATGGAAGGAAGAACAAGACATACATGCTTTGATGATATGAAGATGAATAGATAAATACATTTTCAGATTAACTATGCTTTTAAATTCTACTTAATTGCTAAGACACAGCAGCCATTGGCCATAATATGTACAGAATCAGCCAACTAAACCCATGTTAGTTCACTCTCAGCCTCCCGAAAGCTTTACTACATACATCACCTCACAGGAGCCGCGATTCACGCCAGATTCCTGCCATTTGGCGCAGAGAGGAGTGGACTCCCGCTACACACTGTTTTCTCTCCAAACACCTCATGTTGTTCTTTCATCCCACTCTCACTTTATTAAATTCCACTCTTCTCCACCAGCTAGCATCCTGTCTACACTGAGAGCGAGAAACATAGCGCAACAAAACTAGAACGATCCTATTATCGTCAATGGAGCTGTCTACACCAGTAGAACAAACTCTCTGAAGACATATTCTGATAGTTATACTAGTTTTGCCAGGGGAGGTTAGAATTTAATCATGTCTATATCAAATACGCCTGTGCATATATGTTATCACAGCCGTCTGGATGCTAATAACTGTAATTCAAACAGTTCAAATTACAATTATTAACATCCAACATCCATTAGCTTGAAAATTCCAGCATCAAATAATTGTTCTATCCTCACTGAAAATGCTGTGTGAAGTGACAAAATCAGTCAGATGATATCTGATGTTTAATGTGATATCTGATGTTTAATGTGCTGCTATGAACAGCAGATGGACCAGCAATATTTTACTGTGAGCTAAAAAGATAGAAACCAAGCTATTGCCAAAATTGTGCTTTTCATGTCACGACTGGGTAGGACAAAAACTTGCTTTGGACTTGATGTTACTTTGTCTTGTTTCTCTTATTCACACTGTTGTGCTAAAGCATATGAAATATACCGGCTCAGAAAATATTCTAATATAGGGAGATATAAAAATAGTTTTTCTTTGTGCCTCTCAGCTCTCAAAATTTTTCACCTAGACCTGATTTCAGAATTCCGAGTCTTTTTCAGCGACAACATTTAGATTGTGTTCCGCCTCATCCACCACGTTCTCAAACTCTCACACACATATAAAGAGCCGCCCACAGCTGCATCAGCCCATCTCCCTACAATCCAATATGCTCCCCTTTCCCATGATGCTTCCCATTGGCACAACGGAGAGAAAATCCGATTTCTTCCCCCACAGGGCCTGTGCAGTGGTGCTGATATGGAAAATTAATTTCAGAGAGCTGCTCAGACCCAGAAAGCTTATTTCAGGCTCTTTGACTAATGAGACACTCTTTCTCACTACAGGACTTAGATGACAACATATTAGACACTGATATGCATTGAAAATGTTAGAAGTACAGGTACTCCAGTATGAATTGAATAAATACATATATAAAACTACAGTCCTTCTTCAGTATACTGAGACACAGTTGGTAATAAGAGAATGTAAATAAGTGGCAGAAAATATTTGGCATGTGTCAAAATCATGAATCTGTGCATTTGGTCTTGCATTGTATACAGTTTAATACTGTGTAATTTGTTAATGTAAAACAAAAATACTAATAAAAAGAGAAAAAACAAATACTGCTTGTAATTTATTTCTTTATTATTAAACAAATAAAATTGATACTTGCATAATTACTTTTGCTGCACTATCAAAAGAGTCTTGTATGGTGACCCAGTAGTGCACAACACAATGAAATCTCCACAAAACAATGGAAACTAGCGTAACACAATGTGATAAGCACAACACAACAGAAACAAGCTGCAACACAGCAAAATTATCACAACACAATGAAATTAGTCATATGTTGTGGCGATTTCGGTGAGTTTTCGTTATGTTGTGCACGACTGGGCCACTGTAGTCTTGAGATTTTGGTAAATTTCGGAAGTATTACTGTATAAAGAACTGCATACTATTTAGTATGACAGTCATTGTTTTTTAGTTGATCAGCTATATTTTCTGTGCCTCAGATGTTCATCACATGATCTGAGTCATTGTGTGCTCTGTGAAGTCTTGTACGGCATTTTCAGTTGGATGGTTATGTTGTTGTTAAACCACTAGGGATGTGACGAGATCCCGTGGCACGAGTGGTCTCGCGAGAACGTGAAGATATCCTCGCAAAGTATTGTGCAATGTTTACATTAGAGCTGCACAATTAATCGTTAAAAACAGCCTGCAGTTATCCCTACTTAAGACTGTTTTTCTGCCATGTTTAGCACAAACAAGACTCTAGAGCAGAAGGTAAAGGCTAGTATGGCAACACTTCACTTCATAGAGAGTTCATAGTGCATTATATTAGCATACGACCGTCAGAACCGCATATATATAGCCGAACTGACGCCTTTACATTGTCAGGATTCACAACCGCATACAAAGCTGCGCTGAATGAAGAGAACAGCACGGGACATCGAGTTGCCTTTATAATCATGACGGGTTTAATGCACACACAGAGACGGAGAAGGAGAAATTATTCGCGTTCATCTTAACGCAGAGCTGCCGTCAGTGCTGTGCTGTGAGAGCTCTGAGACACGCACCAAACGTGCTCTCTGCACTCACCAACAAAGCTTTTAAAGTCATTGTTAGTTGTTTAACTGTGTGATGGAGAGGACAAGCTTTGACTGGGCTCGTTTATTTAAAAACGGGCTGTCAGCTGTGATAAAACTTCCCGGTGTTATGACGCCATTTTTTATTCTGTCGCTCTCGTGTCCTGAATGCGGTTGTGACTTCAGCTGTTCATTCATATACAGATATGTATTCAAGCAGATGTTTTAATCTGCTGAATAAATAAAACATTTCAAGTCTCTCACCTGTAACTGCTGTCAGTCCCAAACAGAACTGAGAATGCACCATAATGTGTATTTCTATTGACTGTATCACTGCCCTGTAATTCTTTCTTTCTTTTTCTTTTTTATTAATTATGAATATTTTTATTTTTCTCTCTTTTCTTATTATTATGTTCTCTTTATTTCATTTTATTTTGTTATTAATTATTTATTGTTATTTATTTTTCTCTCTTTTCTTGTTATTATCTTTCTTTGTTATTTTCTTTCTTTCCTTCTTTCTTTGTTGTTGTTATTATTATTTATTTTTTGTAAATAAATAATTATGAGAAAACGTTTGAATGAAATAAAAGATTAATAGCAGCATTTACTGTTATTGTGTATTGATAGTTTAACTAAAGAATTCATCAATTGATGAGAAAATAATAAATAGATTAATTGAAAGTTAATCAATAGATTAGTCGACAATAAAAATAATCGTTAGCTGCAGCCCTGCAGACATTTAAATAACAGAAGTACTGGCATAAAAGTTTATAGTTTGTGTATAAACACTTATTTTCTACAGTAGCGATCAAAACGAAAGTATCTTAACACTTGTATTGTAATGCTTATCATCTTCCGCTAGGATGTGGCGACAACCCGTTTAAAACATGTATTTTACATTGAATCCTTCATTCAGGAGATTTCAATAGTGAACAAGTATTTATGAAGTGAGACACTGACTCCTTCATTTATTTATTTAGATTTTGTTCAAATGAATATATATATATTTAAAAGACTCAAGCAATGAACATTTTGTCAGAACCACTAGTAAATTACGTTATTTTGAGAGAGAATCGTGATCTCCAATTTATAAAAAAAAACTGATTCTCAATTTGTCCAGAATCGTGCAGCTCTAGTTTACATGTTGTTTATTAGCCTACTGCATATAATTCATTAAAAAAATTGTTTAATATCATAAAGTATAAGTTGATTTCAAAATGCACCTACATTTTTTGCATTTTGTGTTTTTCAGTTGAATGAAAGACTATTTTTCCCTATATATTTCATCATTGAGGATCTTTAAAAAAAAGTAAAAAAATCTGCTTATGGACATGTCTCGTCTCGTTCTCGTGAACCCAGTCTCATGTCTCGTCTCGTCTCGTGGGATAAGTGTCTCGTCACACCACTATAAACCACACACAATGTTTAAACGTGCAGTAAGTAATATTTACAGCTAGTGGTTGAAATAGGTACTGCAGTCCAAATTTGAAATATTGGAGAGTGTTGTTTCTCCCATCCCCTCCTTCTCAGACTCGACATTCACGCAGGTTGCCAGATTGAGGACACGCTCTAGGAACGAACACTATTGACACCGGATAGCGATTAGCCTTAGACACTTAAATTCGAAGAACTGATTTATGTGCACTTTAATATGCCTCTGGTCAAAGAGCTGTTTAGATGGATGCCAAGGCTTTCTGGGTCGGGTAGAATCTGCAATCTCTGACTCAGTCATTTGACTTTGATGGCTTCCATTCATTCTGTGTTTTCTAACAACTGGCAACCTGGGGTGTCAAAATACTATTAGGTAAATTTTCAGTGTGTAGAATAACGAAAATTAAAACAAAAACAGACTTTCCGACACAGAACACACAATTCAAAGTCAAATAAGTGGCAGAAGCACTATTTTTCAAAGACAAAACTTGACTTAAACTTAGCATGTTTCCTAAATATCTGCAAACATATTATGGTATTTTTTTATGCTTTAGCATATTCGAAAATTACAGCACCTTTTGTTAACGCGCAATGGATTGACAGGTAAATACACAGTCCTTTACTGTGGTCTGGGGTGATTTAGTTGATTGGATTGCCCAAAACAGATATTAATACCAGGTGTAAATGGGATCTTATAGACTCTGCTTCATGGAAATTCAATGGAATACCCTTGGCTTTGATAAATACAACCAAATCAAATGACAAGTCACAGTTAGCAGAGATATTAGAGACTTCATGGAATTGTTCGAAACAAGATGAAAACTATCCCAGAGCAAGGTTTTGATGGTGTGAGGACAAGAGTGTTAAGTAAAAGAAATGCCAAGCACCATAATCCTTTGTTAAAGACCTTCATGCTCACCCTGAACAACCACAGCTCTGGTGGACAGAGATGAACAGTGTAAACTGCTGTCAGGTGTGTTTCTCACAGGCATGACTGAAGCTGGAAGCACGGCAGTAGAGCAGTGTAGGTGGTGTGGGTTCTCAGTTGGGGCTCCAAGAACACAGAGATCAAATGTGTCTCTGATCCATTGTTAAGAGCTGCCATCTGTTTGAACTGTGCTGGGCTTGAGTCATCGCATTCAATACTGACAAAGCTCCCATATCCAGCCACTTATTCCAGCCAAACGGGACTTCACATGACTAGTATGGGGGAAAGTACGGGGAATTTTAACGGATCTGGTTTGTTTCGGCTGCTGTTGCTCAATCCGTTGGTTTCTCATTGCATGCGGGGGTGAGAATGAATGTCCTGTTTAGAGGGCCAGAGTCTCTAGAGTCGAGGTACAGCAACTGTGTGGGAGCCCCACGGAAATACCGTTGCTGTTTTTACTCCTGAACTGAGTTTAACTGAAAAAAATAGACTATTAGTGTAATTTCCAGATTGCATACTTATTTCTCTTCCAATGAATTGACCACATGATCCAAATGTGTGCAAGAAAAGAGAGTTGTGTGTGTAACTCAAGCTTTTGACTACATACACTGACGCCACTCTGGAGGCTATTAAAGTGTGCGAATGTGTTTTAAGAGGGCTTCAAACCCATGGCCCACATATTTACCCTCGCCACATCAAAGGTCCCCCTGCAGTCAGAAACTGGGTGGTCTTTTTTCAGCTGTGCGACCAATAAGCTCAAGAAAACAGGTAACCATGGACAACCAGACCTTTTGCAATGCTGTGCATATGTAACTCAGTTGGATTAAGCACGACTGAGTGGGTGAATCTCACAAATCATGTCTGAGTCATGTTTTTCCCCAAAACAAAGAAAGAAATTAAAATCAATGCTAAAATCAAATGAAGATCATTAAGATTTTTAAGACGTGTTTACATTATGACATTAATGATTATTTGATGAGAAAATGTGTTTAAATTGGCATGAAAAAATACAAATTATTGTTACCGCAACTCTGTGTTCTGACCAATAAATATAATGCATTAAAATTAAAGTCTGGATTAAAACAAGCAGCATGGTTTTGGTCATTACTTGGTTTCTACTTCTGCTGAGTCATGGAAAATCTCATTGGTACAAATGACACTCACACTCCATTAATAAAGACCTGAATAGATCCAAAATGTTCAGTAGTGGGGCACTGAAGTAACCCAATTATAAAATTGTTGAAGCACAAATGTCACAAAATTTTGACAACAGGGTTCAATATATCTCTGAAACAAGTCTTATAGGGACAGTTCACCCAAAAAGGAAAGTTTGTGTTATCATTTACTCACCTGGTGAGCCATTCATTTCCATAGTATGGAACAAATACTATGGGAGTCAGTGGCTACAGTAACTGTTATGGTTACCAACATTCTTCAAAATACCTTCCTTTGTGTTCGGCAGAATATACAAATTAATACAGGTTTGGGCCGAGGGTAAATGATGACAGAAATTTTTTGGGTTAACTATCCTAAGACTGCACAAAAAATCACATCTCAAAACGTTCTGGCTCAATTTTTTTAAGCAAAATACGCTTTCCTATATATTTTATTTTCCTTTTGATATTGGGGGCAACATAAGATCAAGACATGTTCTTGACTGGCTTTCATGAGATTAACCTGAGCGTACAAACAGCCACATAAACACAGCTCCACTCACTTTAGTTTTTAGTAAGGATCTCCAGAGAGGCTGTTGTATGGATAATGTATGATCCATGGAGCAGCGCTATATAAATCTACTCTACACTCCTCTTGTGAGCTCTTCCATCTTCAAGGTTGATTTACTCTTCAATGTCTTTATGCTTCCTCTTTTCACTTCTTCCATCTGTCTTTTTCTTGCCACAACTCCATTGCTCAGTTTTCCTTTGCTCTACACCTTTCCTTTGTTACTGTCTATATCTCCCATTCCTGTCCTCCCCTCTCACCTCCCTTCTCCTCCTCCTTCTTATCACCCTTCAACTTTTAAAGTCCTTTTCCTTTACAAATACCTCTCTCTCGTTGTCTTTGGCCCCGCTGGCTCGTTCATCAGTTTGAGAGAGGCTTGGTATGCTGTGTTGTTGTATCCGCATAAATCAGAGTCCCAGTACGACAAAGAACTGTAATGTCCTGCTTTAGTTTGTCCTCCTACACTTCATTTATAGTCAAGGTTTCTTGCAAGGTCTATAATACCTAGAGAGCTATCCGTTAGCGTTCCCATTCATCTCAATGGATGGTGCAGGACCCATGAAAGAATGTTACCGGCATGTGGCCATCTTTGCTAATGGGTTTGCTAATGTCACAGGTGAAACATCTACTTTAATGTAATGAAATAAGGAATTATTTCATAAGAATGCATTTCTGAGATCTATGTATTTCTGAAGAAATGGCTTTTCAGGTGCATGATTGTGTATTTATGACATCAACAAGGCTAACTGTGATTGATAAGCAGGCAAACACTTAGCCTTTGACTTCTTGCACCAGAAACAATCATATTTTGGATTTATATAATCCATCTCCACATTCATTTTGATTCTGAAGCGTTTTGGAAGATTTTAGAAGATGTTAGAATTCAATGTTTTTTAAACACTAGGTTGCATTCCTTCACGAACATATATGACATAGTGCGCACCCGCCTTTATCTTTTCTCTTCTATCTATTGTCTTGTGACTAACTAAAGGTCAATCAGCTCACTAACATGAGCTGCATATGCCAGAACCTGCATTAAACTTGAGTTAAGCTGCTTATGGACAGATGCTGGTCATTCATGAAATGCCATTCCAGAGTCAGTCAAACATCTGCCCGAATGGGGCCTTCAGTGGAGGATGAGCAAATTTAAGAGTGTTTCCTGCAATTTGTAGAAGAGATAGAAAGTCATGGCAGCTGGACGAGGAGCGGATGAAGAGAAACATAAAAACTGTAAAACTGCTCCTGTACACTTGGTCAAGCCTGTGTGAAATTAAAAGGCCAGAATCTGGTACAAAACAGGCCCATTGTTGAGATGTTTTGCTTTGGAGGGGTACACCGGAAGTGTACTACAGCTAAAATCGCGTAATTTGAAGTAATTTAAAACTCAGTTACAAGGTTGGATAACATTCAGAATTGAATAATTTGTTCCTTTTCAATTCACAAGTTTTCGAATTTGAATTTAATTTATTATCACATTGCATTACTTAAGTACTTTCTTGTCTCAACAAGTTTCCAGATTTCTACTGTGACGTCAGCGCACAGTCCTAGCATGGCCTCGTGCTGTGTGTCTTGTGTGATCTTTTCAGTTGATTTTATTGTATGTTTGTACAGAGTTTATTTTTTGAGAATGAACAGGTTTCTAGCTGATGTCCTTTGAGACAGCGAAAAAGCAAAACACAGATGATGTATATCTGGACTATGTGCTTGAGGACAGAGGTTGCTACTGCAATCCAAGCATCAAGATTTAAAAGACAACTCGCAAACATACCTGCTTTCAAATTTTATGCCATTTGTAATTTCACAGTATTTTCACCTCCTAAATTATACACTTGTGAAGTCACAATTCTATATGTGAACAATTTACTCAAAATACATTTTTTGTATGACATTAAAATTATTTTAAGAACAATTGTACATATATAGGTTAAGCAATATTTTTGATAACATTTTAACTGCAGGCAGACATAGCTTATGGTACAGTACAAATATTTGGAGTGTCCCTTATTTTCTTAAATAATAAAAGATAATGAATCACGATTGTCCCTTATTTTCTATTTATTAAGTTGATAGGGAACCCTAATGATGACACAATTATCTTTTGACTCCCCTGAGAGTGGCACCTTGCTACAAAAACATTAAACCTTAGTTGTTGGAGTTAAGATAAGAAAAAAGAAGAGTTGGAGATAAGAAAGGGATAATAGAAAGCGCAAAGGCGGCACTGAAAAGGGAAAAAGGCGGTACAAAAAAAACAAAAATAAAGTGGGCCGGTCTAAGGCATTAAACCTCCAGGGCTGAAACTGAGTCCCACTCCGGCCCTGGGGTAACTCATTACATGGGTGAGTTATGTAATCAGATTACTTTTTCAAGTAACTAGTAAAGTAACGCATTACTTTTTAAATTTTCAAAAAGATTTATTCTCTGGTCCTCGTGTTGAGAGAAATTGAGAGTGAGGTGCAGAGGCACTTCCTTCAGTCGAACACTGAATTAATTTCACTTTTGGTGCGAAAGAGCCGTTACAGTTGGTGAAAATGTAACCTTTGAGTTTTTTGTTATTAAAAACAAATCAGCAAGCCCAACCCAGATGACAGAAAGTAACGTAATGTAGCGTAATGTAACGTAATAATTACTTTAATAAGTAACTTCCCCCAACACAGCACACGGTAGGGTGATTTCACGATTTACCGCAATAATTAACCTGTATAATGTGATAGTTTTGAATGTCATGATATATGAAATGTTTTAATTTAGAGTACATTTTAAATCACGTTTTAATCTTGTCATGCTTTAAAGTACACGTATTTGTTTTAGCTAACATACTAAAGCACATGTAAAGTACTTTTTTTAATTTTACCCGTTAACAATATTTTAAAGTAATTATGAAATCACAAAGATGTAAAAAACAGTATATTGACTTGTAAAATTGACTTGTCCCTTTGCAAATGAATGACTGAGGTACAAGTTATCTCCAGAAAACTTTATTTCTTTAATTCTCTGACCCTAAAAACACAACTTTTCCAGATGATTTCTCACAGAGCTGGCACCATTTATCTTAAAGGAAGCTCAGTTTCCATTCACAGGCATTACAGTAAATGCAGAGCTTTGAAGGTGTGGCTTAGCATGTATTAGCTGAGCCTCTTTTACATGGAGGCTTTATTCCCATAAAACATGTCAGCTGGCCTGGCTGAGTGTTGACAGAGGGGTTGGAAGGAAGGCAAGAGTACTGGTGTGGATCTTGGGAATATCAAATGGAGAGCAGAATGAGTGGTGAGGGGGATGTAGCATTTCTACAAGCTTTCTCACGCAACAAAGCAGAACAACATGTTTCAGCAGCCTTTCATGTCAAGTCAGAAGTGTCTGCGGAGAGGCAGGATGAGTGTTCAGGGTTATATAAGGCTATTGAGCTGAACTAGACCTTCTAAGATGTACTGACATGAAAAAAAGCAGCAAATTTGACAAGATAACTCAAATGGTAGATAGACACCTCCACTAAATCACACAGCCCAAAACTTAACCAAGAGCTACTGGTTATGTATAATTTATATAACAAATAGTTCTGGCTTTGGGTGTTGACTGATCAAAACAGAGGTACAGTCCCGCTGAAATATATTTCTGTACTAAGTGTGTGTGGTTCAGATATTTCCTCCATTGTGGGGACCAAATTTCCCCACAAGGATATTAATACGGGTAAGTTTTTTTTGGTCCCCATGAGACCAACAGCTTATAAATTAGGGCTGCTCGATTATGACAAAAATCATAATCACGATTATTTTGGTCAATATTGAAATCACGATTATTTAAAACGATTATTAGTGGGCCATTTGACAAACTTTATATGAAAGATTTATTTAAAGATAGTGATGTATATCAAATGCTGTAAATAAGGTTGCTATGACATCTACATTTTAGAGACCAGCGAAATGTCACAATTCTCAGAGTAACTAATATTAGTAAAAAAAACAACAACAGCAACAAAAAAGGTCCTCAAAATTATTCACAATAATTAAACTGCCAGTAATAAAAGGAGTACAATAGAATAAAAAAGATACAAAAACTAAACAAACTGTGCTTTAAGTGTTTTTAATGCAAGTCTAAGTATTCAGTTAACAGCCTACTAGAGAAATTGAATAACCTAATGTAAAATAAAACAGCATAGTGTTCACTGTAAGAATTAAACTTACTTTGTTTCTTATTAAAGCTACAAAAGTCCTTCAGTCAAGAGCAGAGAGTGATTTTGTTGTTTGATTATTAATATAAAGCACACAGTCGCAGCAGTGAATATTGCGCGCTGTCTCTTTAAGAGCCGCACGGATCCAATTTACTGTTACACAAGTATTTTCATCCTCAACTCTTTACGTTCATTTATTACATAAACTATGAGGTATTACGTGAATAATCACTAAGCGACGTATTTTAACACATTGTTTCGTGTATTTGAGCGTTTAGGTGCTAAAAGATGACTTTACATGTCCGTGTTGTGTTCTTTCTCTGAGCGCATACACAGTAATCTTGAAGCGCATGTTCTCTGACACGCTTTTAACAACAATACATAATCAACTTAAATAAATCAAGCACGTCCCATTTTACTAAAGTCTCGTAACATGATTTTACTGATTTGCACATGAAATTGGGCTTTTATGGAGGAACAAAAGAGCACCGCTGGAATGGGGCGCAATAATCATTTTATCTCGATTACTGTATTTTCATAATCGTTGGAGGCAGAAATCGAAATCGAAACTGAATTTCGATGCACAGCCCTATTATAAATCATACAGAATTAAGTTTTTGTTTATATATATTTTTTAAATCTAAAATAGCAGAACATTTTGTATGAGGGGTAGGGTTAGGGTAAGAGTAAGGGGGTAAAAAATACAGTTTGTACAGCATCAAAACTGTTTCACCTATTGTGTGTGTGTGTGTGTGTGCGTGTGTGTGTGTGTGTGTGTGTGTGTGTGTGTGTGTGTGTGTGTGTGTGTGTGCGTGTGCGTGTGCGTGTGTGTGTGTGTGTGTGTGTGTGTGTGTGTGTGTGTGTGTGTGTGTGTGTGTGTGTGTGTGTGTGAGTGTGAGTGAGTGAGTGAGTGAGTGAGTGAGTGAGTGAGTGAGTGAGTGAGTGAGTGAGTGAGTGAGTGAGTGAGTGAGTGATGAGCGAGAGCGAGAGAAAACTTACAGATTGTTATATAATGGGGCATTTTAGGTTTAATATTCATAATCACACACTAGCATTCCAATAACTAAAATTGTTAGCACAGAACCTCGACAGGGATTATATCTACTGGTGTAAGGATTTAACTTCAATTTTCTTAATAAAATACAGTTTTAATGAAAATGTTTATAATTTGGGAGTCTTCTATCTAAAATCTTACCAAAAGAGCATGGAACAAATAAAAAGGAGAGAATTAAGCTGTACATGAACATGTACTTTCTAGGCCAATACCGATGCAGTTTATTTCAGTTGTTAATTTTCGTTTAATACAGCAGTTATTATTCTGCAGTCTGTGACAATATATGGGAGAGAAACGTCAGAGGCAGGCGTCTAGTCTGTCACCCCAATTTTTCATTCTAAATCGGTGAGTGTGACAGATCTCTGACAGAAGAGAGCGATATTTCAGCAAAAGAAGTTGGTAGATTTGGTATCACACTCCAAAATCAAGTTATTCTGAGTCGCCAAGTGAGACGTCCTCTTTAAACAACACAGCATCTTTATAAAGCTGGTGTATATCATTTACAGACGAGAGAGCACAGCCACATACACACAGAGGATTTCCATAAAGCCCTGAACCACTTTCATAAAATCGCCACAATACTGTGAATGATAACAGTGCTGCATTATAAGCCAAATATCTTTTTTATTATTATTTTAAGCCCATCAGTCAGCATGGTTTCATACTAAGAATGACTAGATAGCCCCTGGATCCTAAAATTAAACATGTAGAAGGCAACTGATTGTTTTAGGGCCATCAATTATTTAGTGTGAGCTAATAATACTAATAATACTACTAATACTAATGTGAACTTAGACCAGCAATTTAATACAACAATTAAAAATTAAAATAAAAAAGACACAATGCAAGAGCATGTTATGTGAGTCAGCTGAAAAAGCAGGCTGTATGGATTGCTGCGGACTCAATGATAGACTGAGGGTGTGGTCACATTTACCAATGCTTGCCAAAATTTTGCAGGTGAAATTCAGTCATTTCAATAGGAATCTGCACAATTGGGAGTTTATTCAAGATCACAAAATCTGCTCAAAAATGTGGATACTTTTACTATTGAAATCTCACTAATGTGACCACACATTTATAATCAATTATTAAAAAACAAACATCATATTGACCTGTAAAATGATTTTTTTTGTCTATTCAACTACACTGAGAATATTAATTTGATTAATTATTGGCCATATTATGTTAACAATTTAATTTCATTATTTTAAATCGAACTAACAGCCTTGATGTTTTTAGTTATGAATTTATGCTTTGTCACCCATATTACACATTTATTTCTACAGTTCTTCTTTATAGTCAGTTCATCCTTAAAATTGAGCCTACATAAGCTTGTATAAAATATTGTATCCACTAGAATACCATGTATTACAACAACAAAGTCTGTTATGAATTTGTGTCCTTAACCACATACTGTCATCTTAACGTGTCAGTATTTATACTTAAAGTCAATGTTATATGATTGAAAATTATTCATATTTGAGTGAGTGAGTCAGTTGTTACACTGATTCAAAGTGACCAGTCATTGGAAAATGACTCATTTAAAAGAAAAGGCTCATACGAGTCATTCTTTTGTGAAATAGACATTGCAGAATTATTCATTGTTGCGTACAGTGTGTATAAAATAAAGATAATAAATAGCAAGGCAGGAAAAAAAATGTTTTAATTAGTGCTGTCAAACGATTAATCACGATTAATCGCATCCAAATAAAAGTTTTTGTTTATATAATATACTGTATGTGTGTGTACTGTGTATATTTATTATGTATATATAAAGACACACACATACAGCATATATTTAGAAAATATTTACATGTATATATTTGTTCATATAAATGATATCATATATAAATATATTTAATATATAAAAATAACATATTTTTCTTAAATATATACATGCACGTGTGTGTATTTATAAATTCATAATAAATATACACCATACACACACATTTTATGTAAACAAAAACTTTTATTTTACATGCGATTAATCGCGATTAATTGTTTGACAGAATTAGTTTAATTAACTAACTTGTTCTCAGAAAATGAATTTCATAAAATTCATATTCACCTTTGAATTCCCTTTTACGTTTTCCGATTTGCCACCAAATGATGATTGGATTTTTAAGTATAAGGATATATAAGGATTGCAAGATCACAAAATGCTGTTTGACCATTACAAACACACACACACACACACACACACACACACACACACACACACACACACACACACACACACACACACACACACACACACACACACACACACACACACACGTGTACCACATACTGTAAAGGCACACTGATTTACACAGCACATGACGCACACTCTCCCCAGATGGAGCGTGCTGGAACGGCCGCCCGGCCTGCTGGGACACCGTGAGTTGGCGGGGTGTTCTGGCACGCTCATAAAATCACTCACAGTTATAGTAGTGTTTCAGAGCAGCACGTCTTCAAACACACACATGCTGTCACATAAAAACAACCGTTACATGTTCAGGTGAGAGACACATATGTCACACATGCAACTCACCTTCATGCATTACATTTGCATTTATTAATGTGCCAGATAGTTTTATCCAAAACACGATACAGTGTATTCGAGTGCATACATTTTTAATCAGTATGTGTGATTCTCTGGGAAATCAAACCCGTGACCTTGGCATTGCAAGCTAGCAGGAGCTGTTTTTTCGGGTGGCATGGTGACAGCATATATGGTGCAATGGTGTTGCTGTACTGTTTATATTGAGGGTGATAAAATTCCCAGGGCTCAACAATCAGGATGGCCCACAGTCCCAGAGAGAGAGTTTTCAGTTGCTCCTTCGCTTACCATTTGTTGACCTTGTTCATCAAATGTTATGCCTTGAAATGTATTTATTTTTTTGTTTGACAGGCATCAAAGGTTCCATGAAGAACCTTTAACATTCATGGAATCTTTCCATTCCACAAAAGTTTCTTTACAGTATAATAAGTTTCTTTACAATCTTAAAAATAAATGTTCTTAATCAGCTACTATACTTTTAATGAAGAACCTTTGACATCCATGTAATCTTTTCATTTGCACAAAAGGTTCTTTATATAGGAAAATAGTTATTTAGATTCTTAAAATGTTTTTTTTATTTAAAAAGGGCTCTTTTAAGAACTGTTCAACTGCAAAGTTCTCTAGAGAACCCAAAATGGTGATTCAATGGCATTAATGTGAAAATTCCCTTTTATGGAAACTTTGTTATTAAGAGTGTATTATTTGAATACATTATTCCACTGTTGCACAGGTTTTACATTATAATAGTTATTTACATTCAGTTTAAACTATTCATTTTATAATGTTATTAATGTTTTACATTTTTGTTACATAATGTGAATCTGTTTTTGCAGTGATGCTAGATTTATTGGTCATTTTTATGTTATCATTTGGTTTGCATCAATCAAATTCCTAATACAAGATAAATAAAGAGATGAAAGGCTTTTAATGGATTTTCCTAAATGGTCATTAGTACATGGTTATTCCAGCAATAAGAAATAAAAGCTTAACTAAACATCTAAACATTTACATCTCAGCTCTGGGTCCAATCCATCCCAGGTCAGATTTTTAATGAAAGTGAATGCAGTATCCAGTTCATTACTTAAACAGTCTGCCAATAGAGACATGATTAAACTAAAAGGCAGAATATAAAGGAAAGTAGCTGCGGCCATGTGGTAAACTGATGATAAAGAATTGAAGGACTTCATACGAGTGTTCATTAGGAGGCCATCTGTTCAGTGGCAGTATAAATGTGTCTTGCTGAAGAACACTGCCTGAGATCAATGTGTGTGTGTGTGTGTGTGTGTGTGTGTGTGTGTGTGTGTGTGTGTGTGTGTGTGTGTGTGTGTGTGTGTGTGTGTGTGTGTGTGTGTGTGTGTGTGTGTGTGTGTGTGTGTGTGTGTGTGTGTGTGTGTGTGTGTGTGTGTGTGTGTGTGTGTGTGTGTGTGTGTGTGTGTGTGTGTGTGTGTGTGTGTGTGTGTGTGTGTGTGTGTGTGTGTGTGTGTTTGGACACACTTGCATGCCAGTAAGCTCTCGCTTTCCAAACACATCCCACCTGTCAATGTGACTGCCAGTATCTGCTGAAACATATATGTCGGGGGACCACAGCCTAGGTATGTAAGACAAAAGGCCTAAGCAGCTAGCAGCTCAAACAATGGGACTGTATGCAGCAGAACACCAGCAGTATTTACTACTTAGGTCACACTTTAGTTTGGAGACAAATGTATCACTATTAGCTATGACTTTTGCCTCAATAAACTCCTAATTTGCTCTGCTTATTAATAGTTAGTAAGGTAGCTGTTAAGTTTAGGTGTGGGGTTGAATTAAGGGATCTAGAATATATGGCTGATGATACATGGGGCAACTTTTAGAGCAATTTTGCTGGGCAACTTTTTTTGGGCACTTTCTCACAGAGAATGGGTAACACATTTCTATCTGGATATTTTAGATCGGCCATGGGCCCTGTGTCTGACCTGGTTGCCCGTTGATGGCAACATTAACCAAAGTTGCCCAGCAACATTGCTCAAAAAGTTGTCTCGTGTATCCTCAGCCTATGATCATGCAGAATATGTGCTTTATAAGTACTAATAAACAGCCAATATGCTAGTAATATGCATGTTAATAAGCAACTAGTTAATGATGAGAATTGGTCCCTAAACTAAAGTTTTAACTTCATTACATTATGTTGTCTTGTGCCTTTAAAATCAATTAAATATATATCTGTTTCATACAAATGTGTATGCATTGGCAATATTGTATGTTAGGAGTCAGGCTAACATTGGTTGTTGACTTCGACCCATGCTGAGCTGTGATGCTCTTGGGGAGATGTAGCTTCGGATCTGGCATGTGTCATATTTTGAAACATTTTTTCTTGATGTTTAACCACTTGACCAAGACTGATGTAATTTTTTCCACAATAATCACACCATGTTGCCATAGAACAGTACTGTGAACTCACTGTAGCAACAGAGGCCCTGGCGTAACCTGGGGTTAAGTGTCTCGCTCAAGGACACAGTGGTAGTCGCTCATGGCTTGCTTCTCACAGGAAATTTGTTTCACCGTATTTATCGAATAAGGCAGGCAATTCCAGAATGCATTGTGAAAGGCTCAGTAAAAATGTTCATGCTGTTGAGAGCAATGTCGGCTAAATAAATGCATTTAATAACAAAACAAATATTTTATCTAATATCTGGGTGCTTGTTAAACGCAACACATTAACATCTCAGTTACAATCCAAAAAAGTTGCATACTGTTTGTGTGGTGCAGGGAGCTGCTGCATATCTAAAGTGATCCAAATCAAGCCGCATTTACATTACATGGTTCAAGTTACCCAATTCCGATTTTTCCTCCCATGTGGCACAGATCGGATATAACCCACTAACATGTTAGCAGGGGGAAAATAGCACATGGATTCTGATATTCTCAGATCGGATTAAGGCCTCTTTCAAATGTGAAAATAAGTCAGATATGTGCATTTGTGTCTGCCATGGAAGCGGACAGATGGGATATTCACCTGTCAATGCGAGTCGTACGCCATTTACTAACGTCAGCTCAGGTGAACGCTGTTCTGTAGTGTTGCCAAGTCCACAGTTTTCTTGTGGGATTGGGCTAATTTTGCCACAGATTATTTTTTAGTCCACAGGTTAAACCAATCTACACCCTCCTTCCACAATGTGACATCACCCGCCGGCAAGTTTTGGGATGATTAGCATTTGATCGCAAAGACCCACTCTCCTTAGTTACTGCTGCTATGTCCGACAAACCATGGCGCTCTCACACTTCATGTTTTCACATAGTGAAAAATACATTGCAGAGCAAAGAGTAAGCTGACAATTCACTGACAGACAACATAGCAGATTATTTGTGGTATAAAACAAAGTCCTAGCTTTCTAATTTTGTCATTTTTGGGGGAAATTCAAACAATAAATACCAATACAATAAAAGTAATTGTGTGTTTCTTTAATATGAAAGATCATGAAAGATCACTGACAGATCACTGTACTGCCTCAGTAGTATCACTGTACTGCCTCAGTAGTAGAATCATATTTTCATATTTACTTAAAGCATAAAATAAGCATGAATGAATATCAGAACATATTTTATTTCAACCGTGAAAAGATGTCAATACACACTATTTTTGAAGTTCAAGTCTATTGACATTAATCTACTCTCCTGCCACAAAATGGCAGATTCAACATTATGATTGGTAATTTCGCCTGTCAGTCAATTTCCCTACGAAGGGTCAATTGGGATGGTTTTATTTTGCAGACCTGGCAACCCTGTTTATGGGTCAGGACTCAGTACATCTACCTAGGGTTGTTTCACCAAGTGTACAATGTAAATGCAGATTTTGGATGTGAGTCACTTTTAAAAGATGATGTAAGCTGGTCATCAAAAAAAGGGTTTGATCAACAAATCAGGATTGAAATCAAATCAAAACCTGCAGTGTAAATGAGGCCTCAGTCACTTATGATGTGCCATGGTTCCATCAGTCAGGAATCAGGATGCTGCCTTTTAATTAAATTCAACTAAAATATAGCAAAAGTGCAAACGCTCTTGATACAGTTTACTAGGATTTGGAACAGAGCCATGTAATGACCTCTGTAAAAGGCCCAGGACAAGAACCCGTGATCTCTCCGTAAAGCCAATGATTGCAGGTAATACACAGATTTTACTATGCTCTACTGGTTAGGTCCTAATTCACATTAAAGTTACAGCCTTCCTATAAATGTAGAGACAAGCATTTTCTGCAAGGAACAAGTACACTTTGTAACTACTGATCACTTAAATTTGATGGAATATCATAAAGTTTCACAAGGTGAATCAGCAGCATGTCTCAACTAATAAACTCACCCAGACAGAATATGAAGACTGCACTTATTTAGCATTTTGCGGGAGAAAATTTGGTATGGATTTAAAAAAAACTATGCTAAATACTACACTTTTATTGAAAGCTGAAAGGAATTTTCTGTGAAAATGTATAACTAATAATTTTTAGAACAAAACAGGTCGAACTTAATATTAAAAGCTATATAGATGGCAAAAAAGCCCAGGACCATTGTTTCCGATAACAGCTTTGTGTGTGTTTTACAGCATGTTGCTCAAAGATAAAAACACACCCTCCCTCCTCTTTTATTGTCTTGGAGGGGCAGAACGTCCCTGTCTGTCCCCTCATTCTTATATCCTGCCTGGATATCCCAGCAACCCTGCTCTGTGTACAGGTTAACCCTGCTGACTGCCTCTTACCCTTGTGTTTTACTTTCCAGAGGGGAATAAATAACTGTACTGAGAGATTATATTCAAGGGCTCATTGCGTGAACGTCTTAGACGAGGGGTAAGGGGATGTAAAGGCAGGCACAAGTGTTTAGTGGTGTTATGAAAGCGTGTCTGGTTTTTATTATAGACTTGATGAAGGGGTTTGTAGAGAGATATGAGGTTGGCAAGCCATAAAGTCTCTCTCACTTCCAAAACTATCTGAGATTGCAGTTTTAGGGCCCACATCAAGGGCTCCACTGATATTGTTAGAAACCATTTCTATTCTTATCCTGCATGCTATAAAAAAACATTAAATCAAAATGCTCCCTTTTACATAAAGCACGCCCCTGCTTGTAAGTAATCAGTGCACATTAATAAAAAAGGATGTCTTTGTATTAATCTTTCATCAAAATATATAATTACGTGCTCCACCTCTTCAATAACCCTCCTCTTCAACCACAGCAACTTGGAAAATATCCAAATTGGGCCCAATTAGCCATTTTCTCTCCCCGGTGTCATGTGACTCGTTAGTGTTACAAGGTCTCAGGTGTGAATGGAGAGCAGGTGTGTTAAATTTGGTGTTATCTCTCTCACTCTCTCATACTGGTCACTGGAAGTTCAACATGGCACCTCATGGCAAAGAACTCACTGAGGATCGGAAAAAAATAATTGTTGCTCTACATAAAGATGGCGTAGGCTATAAGAAGATTGCCAAGACCCTGAAACTGATCTGCAGCAACATGATAACAACCACTGCCTTGGTATAGAAGCTGAGGGTAAAGGTGATGGACTGGCCAAGCATGTCTCCAGACCTAAACCCTATTGAGCATCTGTGGGACATCCTCAAACGGAAGGTGGAGGAGCGCAAGGTCTCTAACATCCACCAGCTCCATGATGTCTTAATGGAGGAGTGGAAGAGGACTCCAGTGGCAACCTGTGAAGCTCTGGTGAACTCCATGCCCAAGAGGGTTAAGGCAGTGCTGGAAAATAATGGTGGCCAAACTAAATATTGACACTTTGGGCCCAATTTGGACATTTTGACTTAGGGGTATATTCACTTTTGTGGCCAGCGGTTTAAACATTAATGGCTGTATGTTGAGTTATTTTGAGGGGACCGCAAGTTTACACTGTTATACAAGCTGTACACTCAATACTTTACATTGTAGAAAAGTGTAATTTCTTCAGTGTTGTCACGTGAAAAGGTATGATAAAATATTTACAAAAATGTGAGGGGTGTACTCACTTTTGTGAGATACTGTATGTATATATATATCTTTTTTTTTTTTTACTTCTATTATATAAAGTTTTCACATTTTTCAGCTCCAAAAATTTCATGTGATTCTTATTTGTATGCAATAAGCATAAACTAATCATATAATAATAACAATAATACTATATTAAAATGCATAGATCTATATAAAATACCCTTATTATTAAAAGTATTATTAAATGTACTTATTATTTTACAATAAATTTCGTCACAGGGTTAAAAAATCATGACAAAAGCATTTACTATAATTGTTGAGAAAATTTAATTAAATTGTCTTCCCATGATGGTGTCAGTTTTTGAGTGTCTTAATGTTAAGTTAAGAAATTTGAAGGCAAGGCAAACTTGAAAACTATGTTGACAATGACAACTAGTAAACTCTATATATTCAGAAATCTCTTCTCTGCTATGAAATTGTCTGACTTATTTTCAGTATTTCACTGTCTTCTAAATAGTTTGCGTAAAATGCCACATCATTAATTAAATGTATTTTATTGTGTAATAATCTACCACAGATAAATCCAACCCTAAACAGCAAATACAAACAAAACCCACTGTGACTGATCGCTCGTTTTCCATGTCAGTCACTTGGATCTTTCTGTCTAAATGGGTGGTTCTTTGCCAGAATAAGCTGCAATAAGGACCAGACCTTTACCATTCAGTCATATGTCTGGCTACACAAGACTAAGCGCAACAACAAGCTGAAAAGTGAGGAGATGAAACAGCCTGTAAAAGAACAAAACACTACTCACACACCCATCTTTACAAAGGAATGGCCAGAGGCTCTCTGCCACTTGAGCAGCTACTGACACACCGCCAGAGAAAGAGGAAGACACATCAGAGCATCAGGCAGCCTGTAATCATAACCTAACCTCTCTGCAATTATCACCATCTCACAGGAAACAGCACGCTGTCCTGCGACTAATACATAACTCGCGACTCACAGCCAAGCAACACACAAACACAAGCAGACCAAAAGCAAGTGTCTGTCCCTCCCAAAGCCAAGCTTATGTTTGGAGAGGAATACTAACTGACTACTTACTGAATACTGCACAGTAAACAGAAACACCGCAACAGGTATTTTTGTCTTAAGAACAATTATGGTAAAACAAAAGATTTTTCGTTATTTAATACATTATTTACGATGATTTTTAAGAACATTATTTTCAAGAATTTAAGTTCTTTGTGTCTTAACAATCATGGTAAAACAAAAGATACAATCTTTTAATATTTTTGTTTGTTTTGTTTATTTGTTCTTGTTTTGTTTTTGTTGGTAATACAAAATATTCTTAACTTCTAAATACTTCAAAATATTCTTAACTTAAAATCTAGGAAAAGTTAGGAAATGGCAATTTTGGTCACTTTATAAGGTTCCTCACTATGAACTAATTAAGACATCTATAACTAATTAAGTTATAATCTATAAATATAACTAAGTACAACTGTTGCCTTAGTAAACTCCTAATTACTGCTTAATACTAGTTAGTATGGTAGATAAGTTTAGGTATGGGGTGGATTAAGGGTTCTAAAATATGCGCATACAGAATAAGCTATTAATATGTGCTTTATAAATACTAATAAATAGTCAATGTACTAGTAATTGCTAATAAGCAAATGGTTAATAGTGAGAGTTGGTCCTTAAAATTGAGTTTTACCTTTAATATTATTCCGTTATTTTATTCTAAGGAATGTTTTGCAAATCTGGCCCCTGGTAGTCCGAACAAATAACGAGACAAGAAAGAGATGCAACTGTTCTCACATGATATTTATTCACTTTGTGGGTTACAGTTCTCACACAGTGTGCCTGGTTGTACATTTTAGCAAATGTCGTGCATCTGCTCCATACAGAACATTTGCATAATGTAACACCGTCGTATGCATAGCAATATTAATGTTAGTATGTTAAAATGCTATTCCAAACGTAACCCAAGTGTAGAGTTAGCTGTTTGCTTGACACCCATTTTCCTCTTTTCACATTGTCCTTCTAACTGAGAGCCAGAAAATGGGAGACAATCGACTGCTTTACAGCACGACAGAGAAAAATGGCAGCAACGTGTGAAAAGATGAAAGAATAAAAGCGCCATTATTATTGTACAGTAATGAAGCCTGCGGAGGAAAGAGATGGCGGTGAAAGAATGCAGCCTAATAAAGACTAAAAAGTGAAACGCACTAGCACCATTACCCAGTGTGCCGCTGAGCTTGGGTGTCACTTCAAAGCATTCCCAGCTATTAATCAGATGCTATCCTACACCCCTCACCCCCATTCCCAAATCCCAACTCAACCTCGCCACCATCCATGAGCATTAACCACCTCCACCCCCAGAACTACACAAAGAGTAATCATTACTAGACTTAGTTCACACCTCGCTCACAAATACACCCTTATCACGTCATCAGCACCAATTAATTCACCTGCCACTTCAGCCGGAGACACACTGCTTTATTCTCAACAGTAAGGATTTCTCTGCTGGCCTGGCTGAGTCAGTGCTTATACCTGCCTAACAGTATTTTTACTGGACCTACCATAAAAAATGATCAGCAACATATTTTTATATGAGTCAGAGATATATATTTATAGTTCCCAGCAGGGCCATAACTGCCATTGACATTGAGAGGGGCGAGTCACCTGCAGTAATCAGATATGGCCAAATTGACGGCCCTTAATATTTGATATTCTTGATGCTGCTCTGCAGCACTCTATTACACTCTCTGTTTGTTTTTAGGATGACAAAAGGTTAAAAGTATTTTTTTTAGGCTGGTCTGCTTCAGTTTTCTGAGCTTGATTTACAGAGCAATGCTTCCATTTTAATAGTTAAAGAATGCAAGGTACAATATACATACCTTAACATTTAAAAACTGTTTCACAGTAGAAATGTTAATCAACCAACATTAATATCTATTGGTGTAAACAATTTTTTTTTAAGTCAGATTACGCCATTTTGAATTGAAAATATAAGCTATGAAGTGAGCCATGTACCAGCCATTTTTGGCATATAGATAAGAGTCAATGTGTATATTTACAGTGTTTTGCAAAAATATTCAGAAGGTTCACCTTCCAACAGGACAATGACCCTAAGCACACAGTAAGGGTCCTAGAGTGGCCCAGACACAGCCTGGGATTGAACCCAATCAGACATTTTTGGAGAAACCTGAAAGTGTCTGTCGGCCCTCGTCCAAACTGACAGAGATTGAGAGGTGAGGAGGTGAGGAGAAGAATGGCAGATAATTGTCAAACGCAGATGTGCAAAGCTTGTCGCTTCAAACCCAAAAGACTTGAGGCTGTAAAGGTGCTAAGTTAAGGGTATGAATACTTACGCAATGTGCTTATTTCAGCTTTTTATTTTTAATACATTTGCAAAGTTGTCACAACCCTGTTTTTTGCTTTGTCAGTATTCTTTATGGCGTGTAGATTGATGTGGGAAAATTTTAATTTAAAACAGTAATATGGCAGCAACATCAAATTTGAAAAAAAACCAAAGGGGTATGAATACTTTGACAAAGCAAGTTAAACTTCAATCATGTATAAACGTAGATAGAGCAGAATAAATCAGTGTGGTGGGCTGGCGCGAACACTGGATAATCAGTGAGAGTAGGCAGAGAGATCAGAGTCCAATAAACAGAGATACACGAATAACACAGAGAGAGTGGGAGAGAGAGAACTTTACAAATTGTACAAATGGATTACTTATAAGTACTATACTTATAAATTCTAGTTATTTTACTGTTTTTCTTTATTTGCATAAATCATTTTAAACCCTTTAATCATTTTATTACTTTAAATTAATATGGCCATTATGGTTAAGGTCTTGGTTTCCAGTTAACATGATTTTTTTTTTTTTATTAAAAAGGGGCAAATTTAAATTATTCTTGAAACTTCAGAAGAATCTTTTTTTTTTGCCATCTATTTCAGCCAGCTAATTGATACCATCTTTAAATCAAAATAATTCACCAAAACAATATTTAAAACATTATAAAAACCTCAATGTTTCAAGTTATTAAAACAATATCAACAAACGACATATTAGCAATGGCATTTGTCATTAAGCCCTTTTGTTTAATTACATAAAATTATACTTTTTGTTTATCTATATGTTATTATTTTTGTTTGTTTATTTTCACATTTTATTATGCAGTCATTATTGCATATTATTATTATTACTATTTTATACTTATGTGTTGACAATATTGTAAAATGTCAAATAATCATCGAGAGAGATTGTTGTGTGTTTATTTATTTTCATATTATAATGCATTAATGAATATTGGATGGATGGATGGATGGATGGATGGATGGATAGATAGATAGAAGTAATATTTAATCGGCACAGTTTTTGCAATATTGTAAAGTATGTCAAATAATTAAGGAGAGAGATATAGAGGGAGGTATTGACACCTGGCTCTCGTTTCGTACAGTGGGCTCTGTGCCTGGACCCGCAGCCGTTTACTGAAAACACCTGCCACAGTGAGTTTGGGGAGGGGTGGGGGGTGTTTGTTGATCAGTCCAGGCAGGCCCGGCGTGGGCCGCTCCCGCCACGATACACCCTCAGAGCCATAAATCCAGCCTGGATCTCCCCACGGCCTCCAGAGAGGAATCATCATCACTCCTGGCCCATAGCACGGGATTAACTCCTGCACCGCAGCTGTCTCTTTAATATTAGATAGATGTTATACAATTCTAATCCCTCGCACTAACCTCTTCAACCGTCTCCACACTAAACGATGTGCTTTTCACACACATCCTAGAAGCTCAGAGTCTCAAACAAAGCCACTGTTTCAAATTTCCTGCAGAACTTAGATTCTGATATTTCAGAAAGAAAGTTAATATTATTCAGTAATATTAACAATTTAACTGCACCTGAACCTGAACTGAATTAAATAAACATAAACTAATTAAACTGGCTTGAGCTGAATAATGTCACTGTTGTCTACTGAATATAACTGAATTAAACTTGCTGATTAATTTGACAACATTACTGTTATTTTCCTGTTTATTAATGTGAAGCTGCTTTGAACTGATCTGTGGGTGGTTTCTCGCTGGCCGTGTCAAAAGAGGCTGTGATATTCTTGTCTGTAGATATGGAGATTTATTGCCAGGTTCATTGCCACCTTTTATGATCAGCCAGGAAAAAATCATAAACCCGAATGGTTAGAAAAGTAACAGAACACTTCTCAATGGGCCTCATGATTTGAGACATCATTCACATGTGGAGCACAAACACCGGGAGACGAGTGAAACACCAAACTTAATGCTTAGTGTTTGTTCAAATCAAATAAAGCCTGTGAATGAGGCTTTATTTCAGATTTGCTCAAATTTCTTTCTTTGAAAACAGAATGACACTGTGCTATCATTTCAACCTCCCATCTGACAGAAAAAAATTACTGATCAGAGCTAGAGAGAGAGAGAGAGAGAGAGAGAGAGAGAGAGAGAGAGAGAGAGAGAGAGAGAGAGAGAGAGAGAGAAAGGAGGCAGTGTACCCTAGTGGTCAAAGTGTGCACTAGGTCAGACTGAGGACAAAGGCTATGCATATTACCATACAGCTGTTACTATTTCTGTAGTGTACAGTATATATACTATGTAAAGTGTGCACATTTTCTGTATACATAGATGGATACAGATTATTTACATCATATAAAATGTACAGTAAATCACAGATTGACATTCTAGTCATTGATGCATTATATAGCAACATTATTGTTTTCTACTCTACTCATCCGTATTGGTCTCAAGCCATTTAGACTAAAAATAGATGTCAATATGATTATAACCTTTCCAGAGTCCTTGTTTTAAAAAGGTTTGAGCCAGATTCTTATCTTAAATGCAAAAACATTGTATTTTCTCCAAACAGTGTGTCTGTGAGTAGCACAGCTCACTCCGAGTGCAACACGTCGCTGTGTATTTGAGACACAGGCAGCTGTGTTCAGTGTCCCTCGAGACTGATTAAATTGGGATTTCTGATGCTAATCTTTGTTTTTGCACAAAAGGGCCGACGCATCCTTGAAAAGAATGCAGCATGTATATTTAATGGCACAACTCTTAGTCAGTACAGTGTACCAGTGAAGTCTGTCACTCTGATGACTTACACAACCAATTAGTGACGAATTCTCATTCATGAGTGTGAACTGATAGTAAGGAACAGGTTTGACTCGACACAAAGCAACTCTAATAAGCTGTAAGTAAAAACATTTTTAAGAGTGTATGAAGTATTAGGGAGCGTAAGAATTATTAAAGACAACATAATCATTTACTAAATTAATTTTCTTAATGTACCACTTATTTCCAAGTAAAACAGAATATTGAGGTAATAGTGGAATTGGGATTTGATTGGATGGTAAGGATATCAAGCTATGATTTAACTTGTTTTTGTTTGTTTCGTTTTGTCCATGTGGCATTGGTAATGTCAGCTGAAGTCATTTCAATTTAATGAAAGATAATAAAAACAAATTGAGGAAATATGCACAGTAACATAAAAATAATAGTGCAGCATCTCTCAGTTCATTTAAACATATGTGCTCGATTACAGTTCAATTACAAATACTTTACGAATAAAAACACAAAATTAAAGGGACAATATAGGTTGTATTACATACAACTGTCAAGACATTTTTGTTTGTTTGTACAAACTAAGGGTTGAGTCGGATTGATTATTTATTCATTCATTCATTCTTTATTTATCTATCTTTCTTATTTTTTTTATATCAGAGGATAACCATGACTGTTTGACCAAATAGCAGAATTGTTAGTTTTCCTTTGTGTAAGTTGTAAAATTTATAGTAAACTGTTTCGGTTTTAAAATACCATAACTACCATAATGGACACATTTGACAATAAGGTTATATTTGTTAAGATTAGTTAACTACATTATTTTACATGACAAATAATGAACAATACTTCAAAAGCATATATTAATCTTAGTCGATGTTAATTTCAACATTTAATAATTTACATTTTAAAATCAAAAGTCAACAGTATGTAACGGATCTTGAGGTAACATGAGCTAACAATTAACATTTTATTACTAACATAAACAAAGATTAATAAATATTGAGGGAAATGTCTTGGTGCATTAGTCAACACTGTAAAAAATGACCGTTATTTTAACGGTAAAAAAACGTGAAAATGCTACAGTAAAAACCTGTTAAATGGTTACTGGTAAGTTCCCCAAATACATAAGGTGAAAAACTGTAGTAGACATTCTAGACAATTTTACGGTGAAATACCGTTTTTGGAAGTGAAAAATAATGGAAAATTTACAGGGAAAATTTGTTCTTAACTATAAATTTAAGTTAAAACCGTAAAACCTAAAATGTTGCTACCATATTTTTTTTATATACCGTAAAATATACCGTATTTATAATTTTTTTTTACCATAAATTTTACATTTTACGTTGTTTTTTTTTTTACAGTAAATGCATTAGCTATTGTTAACTAATGGTACATTATTTTTGCCAAGATGACAGCTCTCAGAGGTTCATCATGAGGCAGACCCATGATTGAGGTCAGTAAACACCCCTCAACTCCCAGACCCACAATCCACCTCCATCGAAAGCACAACATGCTTTCCTCTGAAAGATTACAATAATAAAACAGAAATTAAAAACAAGTAATCTGGATTTTCTGCTTGAGCCGTTAATAATGTCTAACAGCTGTCACATGCAGCACAAGCACACGCGGCGGTTGGCCCGAGGCCGCCTGATGAGAGGGAGAGAGACGGTTCCCTTCACCTGCAGGTCCACTAAACATCTCTTTTGCTTGTCTTGTTTAATGGTTTATTCTTCGAAAGCTGCTGTAGTTTAAGGGAAGTGTGAGCTTCCTCTGCTGAAGTGTAAAACACGCGGCAGGGTTTGAAAATGTGATACAGGTTATGTGATACAGGAAGGATTGCCCGCCCAGCTTGTCTTCTTTGTGTAGGGTTGCAGTGCCCGCCTGACCAGCAGCGCGAGGGGACGCCACGGCTGTGTGGCACAGTGCCACGCCGCACACACATGCTCATCAAACTAAATATGAACATTACATAGACTTCCATTGTTCTTATATAAAGCCAGTTATAATTACTATGAACTAACCCTCTAAATAAAATAAACTAAGAAATAACCGATATTTCAAGGTCCAATTCTCGCCATTAACAAACTATTAACTATGAATTTAGCCTCAATTAACTCCTAATTTGCTGCTTATTAATAGTTAGTAAGATGGTTATTAAGTTTAGGTATTGGGTAGGATTAGGGACGTAAAATATGGCCATGTACATATGGTCATGTGCCTTATAATTACTAAGAAACAGCCAATATGTTAATAATAGGCATGCTAATAAGCAACTATAGTTAATAGTGAGAATTGGTTCCTATACTATAAGTGTTACTGAAATAAATCAGTAAAATAACAGAAAAATTACTGCCAGCTCATTATCAGGACAATATCCAATCATTTCGATGACCTCTAAAATACAATGCAATAAAGTGTAATTCCTCTATTATACTTATTTTTGTTGCTTGTTTTAAACTGAATTTTAATCATTCATTCATATGACAATGTCCTAAAATGTCCTCAAATGGGTTTTTTGTCAAATTAGATAACTAAGGAAAGGACTAATAACTAAGTAACACACACACGTTTACACAGCTATGGAAATGAGGACCTATACAGCTATTGTTTTCTCTAAAACCAGCTATAATTACTGTAGACTAACCCTAATCCAGATTTCCCCCTAAAAAAATGTTTTGCATTGAAAGACATTGGGTTATTTATTTCATTTATGAATTGTTTTTAACCATCTCAAATGTCCTTGGATGTCCCCAAGTGAAGTTTTGTCCAATTTAGCTAACTTCTGGGGACAGATCTATTACCAAACAGATTCTATTGCTAATTGTACACACATACACACTGACCAAACACCCAAAACTATAGCTGATTCTACCCCAAAAAAGCAAATAACTGTTAATCAGGTCAATAAATTAAGCAAACAAGTATACACAAAAACATATTCATGCAGCATACACAATCTCTGAATACAGCACGTAATAGTTTGTTAACCTCCGTCCGTGATAAATTGTTGGTTTCGATGTGCACTGCAGTTTTGTCATCTGCTGCTTACATGCTCAATCTCTTTAAAGTCTGGTGGATTCTGATTGGCTGATTGTCAATGTTTTTATCATTAAACAGCCGGACAAAAAAAAATCTGAAACGGCTTCCAATGACATTGTTCTTTTGTGTTGTTATTGCTCGTTGTGGCATATTCTAATTGAATTGGAATGATTATTTAAACTTTATTGTTATAGTTATTGTCCTTGGTGTGAACAGGGCGGGTGCGTTTCCCAAAAGCATCGTTAGCAAACTATGGTCGTTGGTTGCATTGAACTCTATTGGTAACGATGGAACTTGCGACCACAGTTGAAACACACCCCAGGTTGGTTTTCTATAGAAAAGCCAGCCATGAGAATCTCTATGTCTAGTCATGTCCTCAACAAACACTCACACCAGCCACACACAAAACAAAACACTTAAAACAACAAAAACTGATTGGATTGGGAAAACTTTGCGTAACACCGCAGAATCGAAGCACTGTGGTTGAAGAGGAGGGTTATTGTAGAGGTGGAGCACGTTATTATATATTTTGATGAAAGATTAATACAAAGACATCTTTTTTTATTAATGTGCACTGATTACTTGTTCAAACAGCAAGCAGGGGCGTGCTTTACGTAAAAGGGAGCATTTTGATTTAATGTTTTTTTATAGCATGCAGGATAAGAATATAAATGGTTTCTAACAATATCAGTGGAGCCCTTGATGTGGGCCCTAAAACTGCAATCTCAGATAGTTTTGGAAGTGAGAGAGACTTTATGGCTTGCCAACCTCATATCTCTCTACAAACCCCTTCATCAGGTCTATAATAAACACCAGACACGCTTTCATAACACCACTAAACACCTGTGCCTGCCTTTACATCCCCTTACCCCTCGTCTAAGACGTTCACGCAATGAGCCCTTGAATAAAATCTCTCGGTACAGTTATTTATTCCCCTCTGGAAAGTAAAACACAAGGGTAAGAGGCAGTCAGCAGGGTTAACCTGTACACAGAGCAGGGTTGCTGGGATATCCAGGCAGGATATAAGAATGAGGGGACAGACAGGGACGTTCTGCCCCTCCAAGACAATAAAAGAGGAGGGAGGGTGTGTTTTTATCTTTGAGCAACATGCTGTAAAACACACACAAAGCTGTGATCGGAAACAATGGTCCTGGGCTCTGTGTGTGTTTGTGGTGTGGGGGGTTGCAGGAAGGAAGACAACCCCCCCAGAAAAGACATGGTAAGAAGAACAGGAGAATCAAGGGTTTGGAGGAAATGGAGACCAAATGTTTAATGCAACATCAAGCCTCAACAACAATGAGAATGAGAACATGAGAATGCTTTAAATTTGAACATTTCTAGCAAGGATCCATGAAACAATTAACAAACCAGTCATGATGGTGTTTAAACAGTTAGAATGAAGGCATATAAAGAGATAAAGAGTAGAAATAGGCCTAGCTAGATATTTAAGATTTCCTTTAAAACAATGTGAGTGGTGTTGATGCTAATGTGTTGTGGGTGTTTGTGGTCGCTTGGGTTGTTGGTAAAGTTAAAAAGCAACTTTAACTGATTTAAACTGGCTCAAACCATGGAATTGTTCCATTGCACACAAAGGTTCTTTATAGCAGAATACGGTTCTTTAGATTATTAAAATAATGGACAAGTGAACGACGCAGCATTGTACAATCCCAAAGAGGCACAAAATCACTTTCACTGACTTTTTCATTAACTGTTCCCATCTGGTGGAATGACCTGCCCAACTCAATCCGAGCAGCTGAATCCTAAACTATCTTCAAGAAACGGCTAAAAACACACCTCTTCCATCTTTATTTGACCCTCTAACTCTAGCACTCTATATACTAATTATATTTTATCTATCTTTAAAAAAAACACACACACTTGGCCCTCTATCAATTGCAAATTGATTCTCTCATGCTAGCTTTTCTTGAAAAACTGCGTTAGGATAACCGAGACTTGTCATAACACTTGCATGTAGTTTTATTGCTCCTATTGTCTTCCTTTGTAAGTCACTTTGGATAAACGTGTCTGCTACATGACTAAATGTAATGTAATGTAAAATGTTTTTCACACTAAGAACAGTTCTTTTAAAAACTGGTCACTGAAAGTGAAATGGTTATTCTATATGATATTCTGGTCTCTAGATATGTCCTTTCCTTTGGTGAAGGTCTATTACAGTCCAAATCTCAATGCTAATCAGGAACACCTCAGGTCCAAATGAACGGGACTCTAAAGACAAAAACATGACAAAGTCACATTTTTTAACGCTCATTTGACATCTTCTCCAGTAACAGGTAAGGTGCTATGGCACAAAACAAATTTCCAGAGATTAGCATTAAATGGCAACTTCAATCCCAGCATAAGCATTAAAGCAAAAGGAACAACCGAAATAACCAAGAGGAGAAGTGAAATTTAGAGCTTTCTCCGAAACAAGCCCCCATTTCATAAGTCTTTGAGGAACATCGCTGTTTCAAAGCCAAGAGAGCGTTGTTGCGACAGCAGCCTCTGTCTCTACAAGCCTCCGCGTCCAATAGCAGCTGAATAATAAAGCCACTGAAAGACACCACAGAAGGTCTTTCACTGAGCCTGGATCCCAACCTGCATCTGAATGCATTTGTACATCAATTCCCTGAAATATTCATGTTCTTTGTAAAGAATTCATGTGAGGCCGTGAGGGAGGCAGTCCCTGGAGGGATAGAGCAATCCACTAACGCAGCTACACCCCCTTTACGCCTGTGGGACGCTATTGACCGGTCCGTTCGCTTAATGAGAGAAAAACTGGTTTGGTGACCGTCCAGCTTGGTTTGCATGACCATGGTGGTTTTCTTAGCTTAGCCTTAATTAAATAAACAGTGGTATTTGTTAAGTTACATATACATTAGTGGCAGACTAATTTGGGATTGTTTTAAAATGTGATTTTTATTTATTTAGGTATTTAATATTTAGTCAATTTTGTTAATTATTATTTTATTGCAGAATAATAGGTTGATTGACACTGTGGCGCTATCAAAGCATTACATTTTTCGAGTGTCCCAATCAGCACAATTGGTATCTATTTGTCCGCCAAATGGCAGACAGAGGAATGTTCAGGAAACAGAAATTACACATTTTGCCTTTAATGGCTGATTTCAAATATATATATATATATATATATATATATACACACACACACACACACACACACACACACAGTATAAAATAGCACAGTTGTCAGTCAACGATAATTTTTTTTCAAATCTTAAATATAATTCTGTCCAATATATCAGTCTATCATTAATGTGCATCCTTTTTCACTTGTCCTGCTAGATACAAACAACAATGTAAAAACCTGTGCTTTTCATCAACCACAATGTAAAATTGCCCTTCGTCATCCTGGTAATAATAAAGGTGTAGCGGTGGTGGTGTAACACACAGGTTGAATGTCACCACATGAATCAAGCATGAGACATGGTTGAGACGGTAATATTCCAGACAAAGCTATAAAACTCTGAGCTCTGCGAATTTTATCTCTAGGTACAATACCTCACCTGTCTCAATCATTGAACAGTGATGACAGTTAAGGGCACGGCTGCATGGTGGCGCAAGCTGTGAGTGTACGACCAAAAGACATTGTCATATCCGGTTAACAGCACACCTGCACCCTTTAGCTAACATTAGCCTAAATACTCATTGGAGTATTGGACACATCTGCCACTATAAATATAAGTGTACATTAGTGTATGGAAACTGCTGGAACAATGCCTTATTGTAGATATTTTTCATATACTGTATTTGATTCAGAAGTAACAAGATGGGTTTCAATAAATTGTAAATTTATTATAAATTGGGTTATTATAATCTATAAGCCTAATAATTATTCTAAAATCACAATCTGATATTTTTATAAATATGTTTGTTCCCACAACCATCTAAATGCAAGACACTGAATGGCAATATTTAGGTGACTTGGAACATTAAGGCCTTAGTAGTGCAAAACAAGCATTGTCTTAATTTATCTGATTTAGATGTATTATTGTATATGGATGGTGAATTACCTAAGTATCGCCTTAGTGATGTACAATGCAAAATGGACCATGTGGATCTTTGTTCAAGAATGGTGCAAAATATTAAGGAAATTGCATCTGACTAAACCTAATTACTCATTCCTACAGTAACACTGCAATACTGTATTTTGTTAAAATAATCGGAAAGCTCCAATTTAGGCTATTAACTTTAAACATTAAAATATTCCATCGGTAATACTCAAATATTAAATTACTGCAAATGCAAAATAAAAATAAAATAATAGCCTACATAAATAAAATATTTATCAGGTAGCTGGTGTTCAAAACGTCCATTGTTTTAATCTGTTCTTAAATCGTAATTTGAGGGGCTATTTATACATGTATACACTACCTTACAGAAAACATGACCAATATCCTCATAACCGTTGTCTCTCACAATTCATATAGCCAAGATGCGCTCATCTCATATTTATCAAAATCACATTTACACCTCCACAATTCTGTTCATGTAGACACAAGGGTTTAAAGTCTTAGGTCTGGACTTAATCGGCAAGATATGAGCACAACAAACAAACAAAAAAGGTAATATAGGCTTGTCAATCTATCTACGTTGGTTCTTTATAGCACCTAAACTAAGCAAAATAATAATACAAAATAAATAAACCTTCTTTAATCAGATTTTAGAGTAGGCTGTGGTTCTTGAATTGCTATGTGGATTCAAATGTCTTTGTTGTTACATTTTAGTTTTTTTTCAGAGCTGCATTTCATGAGAAATCCTAAACAGCCTAAATAAGCAATAATCAAATCTAAACATGAGCATTCGCTATTCTTTGAAATAGTGAGTAAATTATGTATTGAGCTTCCACAGAAACGCAAGCGAATCAAAGAAAACGCACAAACCTGAATGCGCCGCCATCGGTAAGTGAGATGGATAATATTTCCCGGCTGGAAAATGAGGCGCATGTTGCACAGAGCCGTGGCCGGAGGAGGAGATGCGAGAGGCGGCGCGATGCACTAGAGTGGCCCGCTCTGAAAGGAGATGTGCTGGAGCGGAGAAATCACGACCCTCCATTCCAAAGAAAACAGCCGATATAATCCCAAATCAAGCGGAAATCAGATGAAACCTATGTACTGTAATCCGTCTGCGTTTGCTTTAGTGGAAAGCTCGCCTCTCCTGCTCAGGTTGAAGTCCTCAATCATCTTTTCTACAAAGAAAGAAAGAAGAGACGTTATAATCTTGGGATGGCAAACCACTACAGCTGACATGCATCTGCTTCATGCTCTCAGTGTTCGTCACATAAAAGAAAACTGCGATATAAATTGAGATCTGATTGTGAAACACATTCATTTAGAGAAGAACTGCATTCGTTTTGTAAACGTCCATTGAGGTGCTGTGAAAGAGATGTGAAAGGGCCATAGATGACAGTGATTGAATAGGCCTAATAGAGACCGATCCTTGGTGTATGGATACGTGATAAAGATGCACACCTTTTCTAAGGAGAAAAAATATGTTTTAAATTTAAATAGTGTCTTTATGTTTTATAAATGCAAGCATGCACATGCCAAACAAACGATATTAAAACAAGAGACACGGTTTCTCCAGAATAATGATGTCTTGACTTCAGCCCCGTCTGCTTTTATTGTTAGAAGACTTGAACAAATAATGTACAAATTAATGAAATCAGTTAAAATAAATAATATAGTGATTTTAGATATGTGCATGATGTGAATGAAAAATTTAATTATGACATTGATTAGATGCCTATAAAATAAATAATATATAAAAAAATTAATTGTGGTATTTTATATATTTTATATCATAATGCCAATATTTTGCTTTACATATAGTAGGATAGTGGGACCATACATGCACTTTGAATAGACATCAATTTACTTTTAATAAATAGCAGTATACACATCAAACCATGATTAAAAACATAAAGGCAACAACATATAACCAGTAAATGCCATTTGCTAACAGAAACCAATTTTATACGAGTCCTTTTTGGTGTTTATCAGAATACACTTAAAGACAAGATTGTGTGTGTGTGTGTGTGTGTGTGTGTGTGTGTGTGTGTGTGTGTGTGTGTGTGTGTGTGTGTGTGTGTGTGTGTGTGTGTGTGTGTGTGTGTGTGTGTGTGTGTGTGTGTGTGTGTGTGTGTGTGTGTGTGTGTGTGTGTGTGTGTGCGCGCGCACGTGTAAACAATTGCAATTTCCTTTCATCTGGTTGACCTGTTTTAGCTTTTAGCCTGTGTGGAGAAATTAAATCTAACAGAACCTTGCACACAATATTTCTAGTGTCGAGTTCCAGCTTACATTGTACTAATATTCATTTGTTTTATCTGTTCTCTTCAACAAGCCTGTTGTGCCATCTCTTTCTGCTAGACTAGACTTGAAGACAATGCAGAATGTCACACAATAAATGAATTATTTCAGTGGGTTCCTTAATTGATATACGCGGAATACTATCAATTAATGCTTTTTCAGAAAATATACAACTGCGATAAATTGTGTTTTCCGCTTCCCCATGCGTACAAACCAAGCAGCTTTTGTCTCCGTGTGAGGACTGCTGCTCTCTCTCCGTCAGCCATTACCGTGCACACAGCTCCAGCACTCCACACAGCCGTCCATTTCGAGCACACAACATTCAATCACACGCTTTCTGCATGCTTTCTTTACATCTCAGCTTCTGCATGCAACTGAATCCTTAAACGCATTGTATTTGCAGCCGAATCGGGTATGTTGTTCAATATTTGCATAATTCCGATGCAAATAGCAGTTGTTTTTGTCTCGTGCATGACAATGCACATAGTAAAATGCTAAAAAATATATATTTTTACATATCAATGTGAGCAAAAGGCATAACTCTACTGGGAATCTTGTGTTCGTCGAAACTCACAAAGGCGTTATTTGTATAGCTTGTCTGTCGGTAATGTTACTCGGCTGGGAGACAAGCAGTGAAACGAGGCTCTCTCATGCCGATCCGAAATAAATCAGAATTGATCATTATAAATAAGTACTGATCAGCGAAGAAAAACACCGATCTGAATGTGATAATAAAGGACAACTGGAAATTTGGACGATGCATGTTTCACTTTTATTTTTTTCCTTGTCGTGTTTTAAATCAGGGACTGCGATGCAAGAGAAAATGTTTTTAAATTTAACAATAAAAACGAATTCACTTGTAGATATAATAAATAGTGAGCAGAAAAGCGCAAATAGGATACTACAATATCACAACAGATGAAATTTTAAACATGTAACCTACGTGATTACAGTATATTCATGAAAATATAATTGGTCATTTGAGTAGTAAACTGAACAAGGCCGTACAAGCTTTAACTGAGAAAGAATAATTTCGCAAATTACTTATTAAACAAATGCCTTGGAAATATAAATAATAATCTTTAAATGAAGCGAATAAATGCTGTATAGCTACCTCAGGTTATTAAGTGCATATATTTATTAATTATTTTATATTTATAGGCTTATTTCCATTTCCCCTTTGGATGTTGCAGCATAATTGTTTGTGCAGTTTAGTTAACATTATTGTATTTATTTATTTGAAGGTCTTTTTGATTTTATTCGACGTTGCGACACAACCATGACATAAAAAATAAATGAATTACTTACTGGTTTGTTATATCCTTGCATTACAATAAATAATTTTAATCAGAAATCAAGAAAAGTATTCAGAGCAATGATGTCGCTTATGTTAAAAAGCATATTTCAGTGGTTCGGTCCTAATTCCCCTTATACGTTTGAAGCAGTTGTCGCTCGCCGGTCTCGGGCTTTATAGGCCACTGAAGTCGCGACTCGAGTCTCGCAAGCGGCGGTGCTCTTGTCCGGCGCCGATCGTGCCTCTCAACTCCGCGAGAGTAAACACACCCGCTGATTGGTCAGATTCACGAATCATAATGAGCTGGCGTCACTCGCCTGGGGACACTCCGCGCTCTGATTGGTCGAAATCTGTAACCAATAGGAATTCGACGTGGAGAGCGAGAGCAATGAGGCGAGCGGCAAATTCAAGCAAAATACTAAAGACATGTTACAATGTGTTAAAACCTTTGCAACCGAGCACAGCATTCAGACCTGGAGAAGATTACTATGTAGCCGCTATCTTTAATAGCATCCAGCAGGTATGTATTTTCATTTAAAACAAGCACTATTTGGCATAAACGCCTTCAAAAATCGAGGTAGGCTATAAGTGCGACAGATCCATATACACCTTAAGTGTATACATGACTGCAACTGCACTGTATGTTATAGTTTGCATTAGTTTATTTAACACTAATAGCCCGTGTGTAGGTTTATGGGCATGTTTTTAAAAAAGGCTCCCTTTGGAGGAGGATTTGATTGGTTGGCACGTTGCCAGGGTATTGTCACTCACGAAGTGTAAACAAGACTCTGATTGGCTGCTCGCCAGTCCGCATTGGGCTATCTGGAAAAAAGAACGAAATAACTGGATCTGGTTTCAAGGCGTCCCAGGTTAGATGATGAAAGCAGATAAGAAGGAACCGTTTCAAGGCGCTCCAAAAGGCGGGCCCTGGAGCTATACTCGGAGAACACGAGAAGAAGTGCAGAAAGAAATGTGCGATATGTTTGAAGGATTAAAAATTCGTTGTGCGCTACTTTCAGACCTGGAACCGAGAAACATGATACAGATGTCTGGACACATCGGTAAGATTGGAGAAAAACGGGGGAAAAGAAGTGCTTTGATCAGCTTTACTCGAACTCATTTATTCTGAGCGACAGATAAATGAAGAATAATGGCCGATATAATTGAAACAAGGACGCTCGGAAACGATAAGATCTTTTTAATGACAATATATAAAAGATTTACAAAATAAAATACAAAAATGCATCAGTGTTTACTTTGTTTTCTTCAATCGGTTTTCGCTGAAAGGCATGTGCTCTTCAAAGAGGAAATGTGTTTTTATATAATAGCCTATAATATATATTTAAATAATATTCTGAAATCACACATTCTAATTTATATTTTCATTTTGGCTTCATAATGTTTGAGATTTCTGGGCAAAATAAAAAAAAATATCTATAATTAATCTCTCAAGTCTGACCTTGTAGAGTGAAGTTTATATTCTGTTATGTGTTTTGAGACACATTTAATGCATTGCGTTTTTCTCCCCATCGTTGTGACCATGTGTCAGCATGAATTAGGCTGTAGCCTATATGTACAGAATTGTATATATGTAGATACAGAATGAGTGATTTCTCTACAGAAAGAAGGACATATCAAGAGGACTGAATGGCTGGTCTCTGGTTGACAGTCCAGCTTTATCTCTCCAGCTCGAAGGAAGCAAGAACTGTTTCTCTGAGGAGATACAAAAGGGTTCAAATGGACTTTCATATTTCTGTGTAAATGGTGGAAAACACAATACAACTAAATATACCAAACAGCTTTTAAAAATCACTCAAATAAGGTCGTTTTCCAAAAAATAATGCTACATCATGCAGTTGGTCCACCTTACAATTTGAGCCTGGTCATGTATATATGCAAAACAAATGCATTTTTTTTAAATAAATAAAATAAAACTGCTTTGTCTTTACAGTTCAGATTTGTGTGTGTTTTACTGTAATCCATTGTTACTTTTGATACAGCCATCTGTTACTTAAAAAAAAGGAAAGAAAGGAAAAAATCAGCATACAGAGAACACTGTGTGTGTGTGTGTGTGTGTGTGTGTCGGGTGTGTGTGGGGTGTGTGTGTGTGTCGGGTGTGTGTGTGTGTGTGTGTGGGTGTATGTGTGTGTGTGTGTGTGTGTGGTGTGTGTGTGTGTGTGTGTCGGGTGTGTGTGTGTGTGTGTGAGTGGTGTGTCACTTTCAGTCCAGTTGTATTAAAATATAGATGGATTAAATAAACTAATGGACAGGACTGCATCGGCCCAAACACCTAACTGAAGTGTTTGCATCTGATAAAGGCTGCTTCTGAAGCGATTAAAAGAATAAAAAAATCTCAATTTGCTGAATGATGCCACTTCAAAGCAATATTTACACCAAAATGATAATTTATCTCTGTTATGTCTGAATTTAAATGTAGCACAGAATAATTTAGTCCACATTGGTTACTGTTAATATATATATATATATATATATATATATATAATAAAAAAAAAATTGTTCTCTTCAGTGAAAATATGGTTGATGAAACATGTAATATTAAAACGTATTATTTATTTGGTAGCCTACTACAGAGGTGGTAAATCTATATGTGCAGTTATTATACAACAGTACGTGTAACCACCATTACATCACATTTTATTATTTTTGTACTTATTGATTCTTGTCTAAATGTGAATATTAGACGTTCTTTGAGATAACCTGACACTTAGATGCTAAACAGGAATATCAACATGGACAGACCAGCCAGCAAGTAATTTCTGGGAAAGCCTTTTTAAAGACCAGTGCTCTGCTTGCTTTAATAAACAATTGTAAGGGATATAAAAGTGATCATATACGATCATGTGATTGCATATGACAGATCAGTTTTACCAATGCTGATTATCTGAGAACTTTATTTAATCATTTATTAATAAATCCTAGATGGATGGTACTAATAATCTCTCTGTAACTTTAAATTTACCAACCCCCAAATACTGACGTCATCTGTCTCAGTTAACCCCTTCCCTGCCATTTGAGTATCTCTGTGTTCTGTTGGCTATATTCATTGTTTTATGTATTACACACTGACGTGCTTGCTTTTTGTTTGGAAACAAACAAATATCAGACTGTACTTTGATTTTTTTATTAATTTTTTACTAGATTTTAAGTGTTTCCAGGATTTGGACAAAACCTGGAAACTTTGGAATTTGATGACACAGAGTCATGAAGCATAATCCATCTGAAATTGTATACAACAATAAAAAGCAACAGCTTTCAGCAGGATTTTAAAATACATTCTCATATGTATAATACATATAGACTATAATAAACTATAGTGATGAGTTTCTGCTTTCCTCTCAAAATATGCTGTCTGTTTGTGTTAATTTGTTTATGTGTTAATTAGTATTGCACACTTTATAAATTATCTTCAGCACTTTCAAGCATTATTCAGTTAAGCATTTGTAATCATAAAGGCATAGTTTACCCAAAAATTTAAATTAATTTACTCACCATAATGTATGACCACCAAACTTGCATGACATTTTCTGTGGGGAAAAAGGGGAAAAGTTGAATTCATACAGGTTTGGAACAACAGCCTATATGTGTGTAAATGATGACAGAATTTTCATTTTTGGTAAACTATGCCTTTTAATTCATGTTATTATTATTTAAGGAAATGTTTTGTTAAAGGTGTGCTCAGTAATTTTAGTTTAGTATGTGCTGATCAATATGGCGGTTATTCAGGGCTTATGCTGAAACCTACAGGTGTGGACGAAACATCATGCAGAAGCAAAAGTGTAAAATAATGAGACAAAGTGAGCATTATTTGACCAGCATATATCTGCCCCTATGAGGCAAACCCCTTCACGTACAATAACATATGCATCCCTATAAAGCAGTGTACCCAACACTGTTCCTGGAGGCACACCACCAGTGCAAATTTTCTAAAACTCTTCCTAATCAAACACACCTCATACAACTCATTACCTCATTAGTAGAGACCTCAAGACCTAAAATGGTGGGTCAGATAAGACATCCAAAATATGTATTGTTCATTTGCCTAGGGCTGCATTCCACTCAGTTTTTTTATAACCTTCCCTCACTAACTTCCCTCCATCTCATTGACTCGGAGGTACGTTATTGATTACGTTGCATGAGGGTCCACTACTGGTGAAACTCTTGCAATGGCTGAATTGGAACGTCCTAAGCCCTTGATAACTTGGAATCTGCTATGGAGTGTATAGAAATAATCACAGTTGTTTGGGGTGGGATAAATTAAACACAGTCTGCCTTGATGTCACAATTGCGTTGCATTGTGGTATATGCAGCTACCTGAAGTGTACATATGAAGTACAGTCGCTCCCTTGGTCAAAATCAAAGGATTGAGGGTCTGTCCATATAAACTTCCCTCATCCACTTCACAAAGTGGAACACACTTCAAAATGGCAGAAGGGATTTCCCCGAGGGGAAGTGCTTAGGGAAGTTCACGAGAGTGTGTCTAAAAGCGAAGTGGAACACGACCTAAGGAATAGGGCTGGGAAACATTGCCCTGAAGGATCATGGTAGCCAAACCAGCTTCTGGAGGCATACCTTTCTGTAGACTTCAGTTCCAGCCCTGCTCCAACACACCTGCCTATTATTTTAATGTATTGTTAAAAGGGCTATATAAATAAAGGTGACTTAAGCCTGGACACTTAGATTAGCTTGTTTGGATGTCTTTGATTAGAGTTGATCATCAAACAGACCCATATAAGCTCATTAGTTTAGACCAGTGTTTCTCAACTCCAGGCCCTGGCACCAACCTCCCAGAATGTTTTATATGTCTCTCTATTTAACAACACTAACAAGCTGATGAGTTAAATCAAGTTTGAATAAAGCTGATGAGCTGAATCAAGTTTAGATGTCAGTTATTTAAAACATTCTGGGAGGTGGTTGATGAGACATGAGAGTGAGAGACACTTTTAAACTAGTGTTCCCCAGCACTTTTCCTGTAGGCACCACAAGACTATACATTTCCAAACTCTTCCTAATCAAACACACCCGAATCAACTCATTACAAGAGGCTCCAAAGCCTAAAATGGATGGGTCAGATAGGACTTCCAAAATGCGTAAAGTTGTGGTGCCTCCAGGAAAAGAGTTGTGAATCACTGGTTTGGTTGGTTTGGTTTGGTCATGTCCAGTCCTGATCTTTTACGGTCAGCATAGTTTAGCTCCAGCCACAATAAAACACACCTGAAGAAGCTAATTAAGGTCTTCAGCCTCACTAAAAACTGCCAAGCAGGTGTGTTGGTGCTAAACTCAGCAGGGAAGTTGCCCTTCAGGAGCAGCAATGGGCAATCCTGGGCTGCGTTCCACTCCACTTTTAGACACGCACTTGCAAACTTCCCTAAGCACTTCCCCTCGGGGGAATCCCCGCTGCCATTTTGAAGTACGTTCCACTTTGTGAAGTGGACGAGGGAAGTTTTATATGGACATTTTATATGCTCCACAGATCACAATGCAACACGATTGTGATTCTTTTATTTTTAACATGTATAACAGCCCAAGCATACCAATATACATATAGAATGCTGCACCAAACAAATTTGTAAGGGGAAAAATGTAAACATTAAACCAACTCCATAGCGGATTCTAAAGTGATCAAGGGCTTAGGACGTTCCAGTTCAGCCCATTCCAAAGGGTTCCGCCAGAAGTGGGCACTCAAGCAATGTAATCAATGACATACATCTGAGTAAACGAGACAGAGGGAAGTTTGCGAGTGAAGGGCATAAAAACTTATCTGGAACTCAGCCATGGTTTAGACTACAAGACTTGAATTCGGTCTGTCCAATAAGGGAGAAAATATGCAGTACTGAGGGTCTTGAAAACAGGTTTGAGAACCACTGCTGCAATCGTGGTCGGTCCCATTAAGCATAAAATTTGTTTTTGCTGCAGTTCTTATAAACCTCAGTGCTAACCGAGTTAAATTAGCATGACTGTGCCACTGAACTAAATGTGTTATTCAAGTAGTTAGCTTTGCTGCCACACTGGTATTCCATTGACCATGAACTTGTCTGGACGCACTTTACGCCAAGGTCATGTTTACACCTGGCATTAAGATTAGTTATTTTTGTTTGTTTGTTTATTTTTTGTTTCATTTTTTGATCTGATCATAAGTGGACGGCGTTAAATACAAGTGTAAATGGAGTCTTTTGACCGCTTCAAAAGCTCATTCACCTTCTTGCCGTCTACTGCCCTAACATGTGAGAGTGTTTGAGAAAATGTTTTGAGAAAGCTCACCAAAAAACGATTCCAACTTCGCTTAGAAAAAAAGCTACAAAAGCTGTCACTGGGGTGGCACATTTTCAAAAGGTAAACCTTTGCACCTCATTTATCCCTAAAGGGTGTATTTTAGTATGTTAGAGGTACATAGTAATACCTAAATGGTATATAAATGGTGCAATTTAGTAACTTCACAGCAGTGGCAGTTTTGGTACCTTTTTATCTAATCAAAATCACAGTTATTATTCGTACCTTTGCCACTCACTTCCTTTCCTGCTCACTTGTAAGCAGCATAATGGCTTCATTCATTCAATTATATTTGTATGCCACAGCTCAGTGCTCCTGCAAAAGTGATTTAGAATTCGACGAAATAAGAGGGGATGGTATAGAAGATGAAATCTGAACGCAAATCATCACAGGAGATACATTTAAAGAAATGCATGTTAAGACCAGTTGTAAATGGTAATGTGTCTCGGCTGAGCACTTGTGATCGGATCACTGAAAACTCATCTTAGTAAACAGGGCCTAAGACTGCTTTGTGTTACTTCTTTTCTTGACCTGTAGAAGACCAGTTAGGACATCTAATTAACACAACCTGTACAAACCCAAATCTTTTACTTCTATTGTTTTTATTGGTGTTCCTCATAATCTTCATCTAGGTTTTAAAAACAATGGACTTTTGTGAATATGAGCTTTACCACCAACTGAACTTACTCATTCATGCAGTCAATTTCAGGCACATGTGCAGACGATGTGTTGAGATGCTCAAATGTGTCCAACGCCATCAATTGTGGGCTGCATGGACCTTGCTAGAAACTAAATTTACATCACACAGATCTCTGACTATCCTCATTGGCCGTCCAATGCTATGGTGGTGTTTTTTTTTTTTACAACCTTCCCTCACTGACTTCCCTCCATCTCATTTACTCGGAGGTACGTTATTGATTATGTTACTGGTGAAACTCTTGCAATGTGCTGAATTGGAACGTCCTAAGCCCTTGATAACTTGGAATCTGCTATGGAGTATATAGAACATTATTCTTATATCATAGAGTTGTTTAGCATGGGATAAATTAAACACAATCTGCCTTGGTGGTGGTGGTGGATTAGCTAGTGGACTATAGCCATGCTATAGTGATGAGGCTTAGGGCCTGTACAAAAGTAAAAACTCCAGTTTGCAAGATGGTTTTGACAAGACCAAATGAATACAGCCTGGTTTAAGCAGTACATTTAATATAACCATTGAATGTAACTCTTTCAGTTCAGAATTTTAATCTGTTTCTGAATAGTTCATAAGAATATGCACAGGGAAAATGTGATATTTGCCACGAATATCCATAGCGTGAAGCAAGAATGACATTGCAATTCCCTTTCTTGTTAGAGTAAATTGACTTATAAGATGATGAGATAATCAGACAATGAACAGTGATAAAATCATTATGAATGTAAAGAATGAAAACACACAGATCAACTATAGAACATTAGAGCAATAAATCATCATAAAATTATGAAGCATTTAAAAACATTTACCCAGCAAGAAGAAACACCACTGTTGCCACAGAAGCTTGAGAGGACTGTTGAAAAGAAAACCGCTTAATAAAAAACAAAAATAGTTGATGCTTTAATGTTTGTGCAAATGTATATAGTTCCATATAATATATATATAGGATATATTTATAATGTTTGGATTAAAAAATGGATGGCGGATTTTACTATTTCCATATGACAGCAACATATAAAATGGAGTGCAAAATGTTATATTACAAACCCGATTCCAAAACCCACTTACAAATTGTAAAAACAGAATGCAATGTTGCAAATTGGTCCAGCCAGCTGTTCCTTAATGTTTTATTTTCCTTTATTGCTACCTGTCCCTTTTTCTGATTTTTATTTGGAATGAAAATGTCTCATTAAAACCATTTGAATTACTATATTCTGTGAATCTAAATATAAGTCAAGATTTAACTAAGCATTCCTTTTTTATTCACAATTTATACATCGAGGAGGCTTTAGATATATCAAAGAGGAGAATGCTTTCAATGACCAAAGTAAAAAAAAACACTCAATCGAACAAATCTTTTGAATGAATCACTATAATGAAAATCTGATTTTTAACTACTGCAGTGTGCTTTCATTTAAAGCATCAGAGACAGGAGGAGTAACTGTGTCAGAAACGTCCTGGTGCTCACAGTTATTTGGGATGTGTGAGTGATGTGTGGCTAGCAACCTAAACCGGCTTTGTGGTGCAGGCACCTGGTGGGGACACCAGCACACCACAAACTTACACATGCTGGGAACCAGCCACCAAAAAAACAATATGCTGGTGAGCAGCCACTCTGTTATTCTGAGCAGGGAGCAGCAGCAGTATAGCAGGTCTGAGCTTCAGTAACTTTCTAATCTAAGACGTACGTCCACATCTGCTGTCTGCAGCTCTGACCGCACAATCATCTCTCTTAAAACATCACAGCGTGCCCATTTCCCCCTAAATCACCACTGACTAAATCTGAACAAAACAGACAAATGGTAAGAAAGCCACATATGTGATTCCGAGGTTGCGCCGTGCCTTTCTGACTGCCTGAGGAAGGCCCGAAGTGCTCCGCTGGGAAAACTTTGGCTAGTGAGCTGTGACACATATTCATTTACACCTCCATTTGAACCTGTTGTGCATGTTGACCCATAATCTATCTTTTCCATTTGAAGGCAGTTTTGAGACCAAGCCTGAAATATTTTTGTATGATGCTTGCTTTTGTGAAATTATATAGCACAGCTGCTTTCCCTACCAGAATAATGTATTGTTTCTAAACTAAAACAAAATGAAGGAAAAGTTTTTCACCTATTCAAAGGGCTCACGCAGCAGGTGATTCTAATGCCACAAATGGACATGGTTTTTAATATACCTAAAGACAGATTATTATTATCAGTGTTGGGGAAAGATTATTTTAAAAGTAATGCACAATATTGCATTACTTCCTAAAATAAGTAACTAATAGGTTACTTAGTTACTTTTTCTGGAAAGTAATGTGTTATGTTTCTTTAGCGTTACTTTTTATAATCTGTGCTGGGCTTGCTTGTTTGTTTTCAACATAAAAAGTGGTTACACTTTATTTTGAGTCCACTTTAGACATTCTACTAACTATAAGTAACTTTGTAACTACGTGTCAACTATATGTCAACTAATTCTCATTAATTTGCAACTACATGTCTACTAACTCTCAGAGTACACTGTTAGGGTAGGTTTAGGATTAGTAGAATAAGTTGACTTGTACTTGTAAAATTTCTCATTGACAGTATGTTGTGGACCCATCAAAATAAAGTGTTAGACGGTATTAAGCAGACAGTCTACTAATACTCTAATGACTCCTAGTCGACATGTAGTTGCAAAGTTACTTACGGTTAGTAGAACGTCTAAAGTGAACTATCGAAATAAAGTGTTACTAAAAAAATACTATTTTTGGCAAATGTAAAACCCATTCACACTAAAAGTGAAATGATTAACCCTCAGGCTGAAGGAAATGTATCACGTCATTTTTAGTAGTATGGTTGAATTAGATCATTGAAGGTCAGCAAAGACAATGGTTAGTTAAATGGGATTGCATGCATAGAAGATATCTGTTTATTTAACATATTTAATTATTGCTAGTTTGCATTTCACTGTTTTTATTCATTTTGAGGAATGCTGAGTAAATGATATGAGGAATAGATGAGTAAATGTATGTTCAAATCTACAGTATAATCTAGAACTAGTAACAATCATGTTCACACAGCGCAGCAGACAATGCCTGCTCTTACTCCCGATTTCTCTCAACAAGAGACAGGAGAAGTGTCAGTCAAATAATGGGAAAACAAAGTAACTTGAACTACTTATTAGAAAAAGTAACTCTATTTTCTTCTAAAGTGAAAAGTAATGTGTTACTTAATTGTTATTTGAAAAAAGTAATCTGATTAAAACTGCAACATCCCATCATTGATTCTTCATTCTCATGACAAAAGTGAATTGAAAACAAAGAAGTCATTACAACCGGAGCAGTTTGGAAGTTTAATAGTGAGGGGACATTGCTGTTTTTGTGTAGTATGGAAGGTGATGGCTGGTCTCTGCAGAGGAACAACAAACTTTTTGATTAACAGGTGTTTTAATTGTGGGCTTGATAAATAGTTTCCAAACGGAAGCAAGCATATCTATGCCCTACTCACTCTGAAGGGCAGAGCCTTTGGAGGGAACAGGGCATTTGCGTGTTATAATGAAACCATTTGGAACGCACTTGGTGAAGGGAACAATGAAGAAAGTGTCTCTTAATCTATTTTACCCTATTAGCTGTTCTTACAACAGAAACGTATTGCTGTTATTATAATTGCTAGAAATAAATATACGTTTTATAAGGGGGCTTTTAAAATAAAGTTTGTTTTCCCTCTCTGCCCTCAACAGAAAAACTTGCTGTCGCTTCTTTGGACACTTTATGGAGTCACAATTACTATTATGTTGTTATGTTATAGACGCTAATTACTAATGGAATTACAGTTTACTATTAACACATTTCTTACCAGTGAAACTTATTAAAACTCCACATGGAATGCATGATGAAAATCTGTGTAAAACAACTTTAATTATTCTGTTTATATGTTAACTCAAACTCTCCCACCATCTAGCTTTACTATGAATCACAAGAACCTGCCACCCTGGGTCACATGACCATAAATGATCAAATTACTTCCTTGAAGTGACCATTATATGTGCCTTTTGCTAACATACTTGTTGAAGGGTCTTCATGAAAGGATTCAGGCGTTCACATTTGTTTGGAACAGCCTAAATGGCGTTTGCAAGGGTGCAAAAACACCATTTGGAAATTGCCAGATGTTATACAGCAACTTTCTAAATCATTAGCAATTCCAAGTTTTACTTCTAGTGTGTTTGTACTCATGTGTAAGTGTGTTGTATGTGATAATGCAGTAGAAAATGACACTTAAGTCACACGTGAAAATGTCTGAATGTCACTGCATTAGATTAAAAAATAATAATGTTTTGGCAAGTAAAAAGTTTTAGCATCATAACTTAACATTTTACCAGTAGTGGCAGCACTCTTGTTTACAAAACTGTGGAGCTTTTCCATTAATTAGTTTTTTTTTTGTAGCGGTAGCAGTGTAGTGTGACAAAATGCTAAATTGTTGTTTTTAATGTCACAGTGCACATGCAGCCGAGGTGAAACTCTGCTGCATTCAAGCTCATCGGTTTACAGTTCATGCAAATGTACAGATTCAAGTTAATGACACAGTAAGCATGTATTTTAGTTATCATTTTATTGCTGTAACCGTAAATAAAATGAATCTGAAAAAAATGTATATGATAATATCAACCGAATGATGCCAAACTAAATTAAACTGGATTTTCTTTTGTCGATGTATAGAAAACTCATATAGTTTAATATAGGAAATATGTGAAATCAAAACTCCAATCAAAACTAATAAAATGTTTTTCTTCGTAATCCTTCATCAAAATATTAATAAAAAAATGTCTGGTCACGCTTTATTTTAAAGACCAATTCTCACTATTAACGAACCATCAATAACCTCAATGTGCCTCAATAAAGTCAATTTGCTGCTTATTAAGGAAGGTAGTTGTTAAGTTTAGGTATTGGATAGGATTAGGGATGAATATGGTCGTGCAGAATATGTGCTTTAAGTCCTAATAAACAGCCGATATGTTAATCATAGGCATGCTAATAAGCAGCTAGTTAATAGTGACAAATGAATCGTGTTACCAAATGTCTAAATTTACTCTGCTTCTAAAATGTCTATTCTCTTTTGGGCTAATTGTTGATTGCACTATTGTTTTATTGCCAAATATCCCAGCTTTTGTTTTAGGTTACAGCTGTAGGTGATGCAACCTTTTTTGACAATAGTTAATGCAGTAATTGTGTTCAAAAGTACTGTTTTAAAGGTTACAGCAATTCAAGAAAATAATGGATAACTTGACCTTCAGCTTCCATGCACTAGACAAAGGAATGTGCTGATGAAGTTAGTTTGTTACTAACATTATCCATTTCTATTGTATTGACCATACAGTATAAACAAAGACTTTAACAAGCATATATAACAACCTAAAAACAACAACAAAATACATTTAACAGTATAAAATAACTTTAACATTATTCTAATGTAATTTCACACAAAGAGAAGTTGTTCACACATGCAACCTCAAATACAGACTGGTGTGTAATGACTGTTACCACTATACGAACTGTTCATGGAAAATAAAGTCCAGTTCTACAGTGTAGTCCTTACACTGTTGCACATCTAAGTACAGAACACTACAGAATTAAAACTGATTTTCATTTTTCATTGAATGTTGATTTCGAGAAAACCAGAACAATCATTTATCCAGAATTTATTAGTAAAAAAAAATTTGACTACAGTCTGACTAATATAACACTAAACATACCATTCTATTCATCTCAGGTAGCTTAGTATAATGAGGAATATGACTTAAATTGTGTCCCATTTAGATCATCAACCAAAAAAACACAAATATCCAAAACTCAGCCATCAATGGACTTCATTGTGTTAGAGCTGAAGACCTCGCATGGCTGGAATGCAACAATGACTGCTTCACAGTCTCCTGAGAAAAATGGGCTACTGTATAGTCGCATGATGAAACATGAGCATTTGTGAATACAGGAAGAATCCAAATCTTGCCCCTAATCATATAATACAACATTATATGTCATTCTGCTTTAAACACATCAAACTAATGAAGCCATTAGGCCATTCTATTAAATTGCAAGCAGTTTCTGCATGTTTAGCTTTGTCTCTTTCTTGTGTTTTTTTATCTTCATATTTTTAGAAGATTATTGACTGATCACTAGTCTAGTCAACCTTTATTTATAGCGCTTCATACCATAGCGATTGTTTCAAAGCAGCTTCACGGCAAAAAATTCAGTTCAGTTCATGTTAGTTCATAGTGCTTTTCAGGATATGCGCTTCACATATCATTTCAAATGCCGTTAGAGTAAATTCCAAACAGAAACTATGGCACAATTAAGACACATGTTGTGATCACGATTATTATAATGTTTGGAAAATGTGGCAGTATTGTATATTTATTCAAAGTTGGCATCATCTGAGGTCCTGAGGCGTCATCTCTTCTCAAGTGGTGGGTCATCTTAAGTCTTCTCAAGAGGCTGGAGACACAATCCCTAGTTAGTTCAGGTTGGGCATCTCGACGTAGAAACAATTAAACAAACCGAGAATAATTAGCATAGCTGCTGTTCATGACTTTTCACGTGCATTTGATCAGATGTAACTGGAGTACAAGGTTATGAGATGGATTATGTGAATGCTTGGCTAAAAAGATGTGTCTTTCATATATATATTTAAACAAAGAGAGTGTGTCTGAGCCCCAAACATTATTAGGAAGGCTATTCCAGAGTTTAATAACCAAATAGTAGATTTTGCTATCCTAGGTACTACCAGGAGTCCAGACTTTTGGAACCTTAAAGAGTGCAATGGATTGTAGCGTGAGAGGAGACTGGATAGAAGTACACATGAGCTAAACCATTTTGGTCCTTATAAGTAGCAATATTTTGCAGTCGATATGTAACTTAATGGGAGCCAGTGTATATATTGTAAAATTGGGGTGGTATTATCATAGTTTCTTGTGCTGGTAAGAACTCTAGTAGCTATATTTTGGACTAGCTTGTTTAATGAAGACAAACAGGAAAATAAGCAACCAGATCCCATGAAAGTGCGTATAAATAGTATGCCAAAATAAAAATAAAAACTTGTGGTATTGGAACGCAAAAATGGACATTGGCATGTATATGCTACGCAATGGGTAGGATTAGGGTTGTGGGGTAGATGCGCATCATATGTACGAGAAAACAGCTTATCATATGCACGCCAAACACGTGCGTAACATATGAACGCCAAAGTCCATTTATGGTGTATCAATACCGCGAGTCTTCGTTTTTATTTGACGCACTATTTATACGCATTTTCATGAGACCGGGCTCAAATAACAGGATCAATGATGCAAACTTTGCTTTAAAGCAGCTCTAAAAAACAATCATCAGTTGAGTTCAGGCTTGATTCAGTTCGATTTATTAACTATGAAAAGTTTGTCAATCATGAAACAAGTTCAATTCAGCTAGAAGCTGCTCTGTCCTTATTCAGCTCAAGTCTAGTCAAGTATTTTTAATGAAGCCTAAACGTTAAATCTCTGGTTCTATGGCCTTTTTTGGATCTTCTGAGTGTTGGTTGCATGGACTTCCAGTGGAGGAACAGAAACCTCTCAGAAACCCTAATTTGTGTTTCAGAACTAAAGTCTTATGGGTTTGGAACGACATGAAGGTGTGTAGACAATGACAGAATTTCCATTATTGGGTGAACTTTATCTCTTTAAAAGTATAAAAACCTCTGCTTTCATTCTGCAGGAGTAGTTGGACTCTCTGTAGATGTAAATGTCCTCCAGACAGTGGAGGAGTCTGGTTGACCGTTCCACCCAAATCGATGTACAGTTTAAATATAGACAGAAGAAATGAGAGGATGGCCGGTTTTGGAGTTTTCTCACTATTATTTGTGTTGACCAACATCGAGTCCACCCTGCAGAGGAATGCCGCCCGTGGCTGGTGGGCGGCAGGAGCCTCACACGAGCGTGAGATTAAAACCATACCAAGAAGAACAAAACAGGAAAAACAGACCTTTTTGTGGTGTCTTGATGTGATTTTGCTGTACGCCGTCTATAGAGCCGTGACGGGGCTGGGGAGACATGGCAGAGGGAAGCTGAATGAAAAATTGCTGTGGAGATGAGAGCATGCAGGGTGTCTCCTCGGCCGTCGTTTCCTGTCCGGAAAATCCATTCATCATTTTCACGTCTGTGTGTCACAGCTTACTTTGGCAATGAGAGAGACTCTGGTAATGATGACACGAAGGATTGATGAGGTGCGATTGGGGGGTGGATGGTCAAACCAGATGTGGACAGTGAAGCTGGAAGGAGAAGAGGAAAAGTATCATCAGTGCACAGAAGGTTATGATGATATCCTCTCCATATTTACATCAGATGCTTTCTGGGTCACCTTTGAGGAGTATACGTGGTCCATACACAGATACTACTTCTAACACTTTAGCCAGAAAAATACATTTAAATTATTTTTCACTCTCCAGAAGTTTCATGCTCTTGTCCAAGAACTGGGAGATTCTCAAAGGAAAATAATTTAAATGTGGATCTGTTTTCAGAAAATACTATCAAATGACGTCAAAATACTTGGAATATGGACGGTTTGTGTGAAACCTTTATGATATTTTTTTATTGTGCAGTATGAAAGATATAAACACAGAATTGCACGATATAAACTTGCATCTGCGTTTATATCTCGCAATTCTGGCTTTTTTTTTTGCCTCAGATTTGCGACAAATAAAGAGACATAAAAAGTTGAAGTTATCTGTATTATTTTTTTCAGAAATGGTCTTCCATAGTTTTGAAATATCATGAGAGTGAATAAATTATTTTGTGTTTTTAAGGTAACTTTTTCTTAAAGCTGAATTTGAATGTGAAATGCAATACATGTGGCAGTTGTGTTACAGTGTGTGCGTCTGATTCATGCATCACTAGATTTTTTTCCCACCTTCATCAAGATATATGAGATTCAATTTGCTAAACATCTGGATCCGGCCACAGCTGTCACTCCACACACCTGCTCAGATTATACTGAGGCGTAAAGAAAGGCTTTGTGCAACAGTATAGCTCCCCACTGTGGGACACTGGCCTTTGTAGACACTTTGGTAGAATTTGTGTATACATATATAATTATGTTCCCTTCATTTTAATGTTACTCATATATAACTATAACTTCCCAGAGGATGTGATGACAGTTGTGTGATCCCTAGTTCTAAAACAAGAGAGGAAGGAATAATTAGAAGGAAAAGCAGATTAATAAGAGTGGATGAAAATTAAATGTGAAGTGGACCAGTGGTAATGTAATATTTGATTAGATTCAGTTTGATTTGATTCGACATCAACTCAAAAAACACTACATAAAAAACAAATGCATTTAGTTTGAGATCATGATTAGATTCACCATGTCATTGAGTCAACTCAGTTTAAACTGAATCATGATGGACTTGCAGTCTGCTCAATCCAAAATGTCGTACCTTGATCAACTTAAGTACACAACGGAAGAATTTGCCTTTTTGAGTGCACTGTACCTTTAAAAGTTAAACATTTAATTTGAAATTGAATGTGTATGCTCAGAATATGTCTATTATAAATGAAAGTACAGTGTGCTGGTCTCCCTCTGGTGGTTGAAACTGAAAACTACCATTGCTTGACACTGTCTCTTCTGTCAAAGGTAATGAATGTTTATACCCTACATAACACGTCTGTGCCTAATGACTAAATAACGACCAATAAAAACATTCAGTTTAGATCTTCTCTAAAAAGACTGAGGCATCTCTCTTCTCAGTCTTCAGGCTCTGGGAATGTGGGTGTCTCAGTAGCTGATCAGATCCAGGTGCATGGCTTTGTCCATGTGCTTTCCATTTGAGCAGATGAAAATGGGGCTCAATTAAAGCCAAACACATAGCCTGTCAGCTGTGGAAAGAGCTGAGCTTTGTCATAGCCAATTCCTGCTCTGAGAGTAAAGAAAAACACAAGTAAACGATTACCTGAGACTGTGAAGACACACGAGGATTCAGATGCACTGAGAAGGAAACAAATCATGCATCTTTTCTTCTGACACTGAGCTGGAGTCCTTTCTAAACCAATAAAAGGAGCACAGAACAAGGACAGAGTCACATCTGTTTATACAGCAAGTACAATGAACAGACATGTTTTTTGAGTATCATCTCTTGTCCTTTCTTTATGGTATTTTGATAACAGTATTGGGATTCTACTGTCTCGTGCACCCAGCATACATCTAACATGCATGAAGTAGTTCTGACATGTTTTTTTTTCTTCATGTGTATTTATTTAACTTTTCCATGTTCCCTTTCATTTTAATGTTACTCATATCCTCACTAAACTTTCCAGAGCAGATGTGATGATTCAGGAGATGTGTGGATCATTAGAGCAGAGGTAGAAACAGGAGAAGAAAAAACAAACAGAGGAAGGGAATAATTAGAAGGAAAACAGATTAATAAGAGTGGATGAAAATAAATGTGAAGTGGACCAGTGACTAATGTAAATTTGATTCGATTCAGTTTGATTTGATTAGATTCGACTCAAAAAACACTACAAATGCATTTAGTTTGAGATCTGATTAGATTCAACTCATGACTTGAGTCAACTCAGTTTAACTGAATCATGTTGGACTTGCAGTCTGTTTCAAAGTAGCCTATTGAAGAACTCTCTACAGTAAAAGGACAAAGTTCAGCTCATTGTCACATATTTTTTGTCTCTTCGACCTGTTTGTCAGAAGGGGTTTTGGGTGCTGCGATCACTTTGTAATTTCTGTGCTCCTTCTATATAAACAGCAGTGAACTGGACAGCATTTTTGCCACTGTGAGCGAGAATGAGATCATGTGGTGGCAGGCTGGGGGGAAGGTCATGCTGGCTTCTTGCAGTCAAACACAACATTGTGCATTGTGTCTGGCTTCAGAGCGTGAGTGAGCATGTAGGGTCATGTGTTGCGACTGAGGACAGAGTTCAATATGCGAGGATATCTTATCGTATAGGTGTGGGATATTGAAGAGGCTATGCCTCATCACACACCTGGGAGGCCACAGATGCTCTCAGCTCTCCAGCTGTGCCAGATCGGCAAACATCTGTTTTGTGAGTGATGTGATGAGTCACTTTGAATCTGTCTTTATAAAAAGGGGAAATCATTAACGAAAATAGCTATCTTGGTGCTTTTCCAAATCAGAGAAAGAAGAACAAAGGAATCTAAATTATTGTTTCTCCTAAAAAGCAAGGATATTAGATGCGGAGCAAGCTGAGACTTTAGTTTTCTGATTCTCAGTAGCATACATTTACAGTTCCAGTAATATTGCTATTTTTTTAATCACATTAATATTTATGGTAAAACTTTACTTTTAAGGTGTCCCTGTTACACGTTACATGTACTTACTATTATAACAACAATAAATGATGCATAATTACATGCAAGTAACACAAACCCTATTCCAAACCTTAACCATATAGTAACTACATGTAGTTAATTAATATTACTCAGTACAGTGTATAATTACACTGTAACAAGGACACCTTAAATATAAAGTGTAACCTTATTTATTTATTAAAGCTATATTTTTAAAATGATTTTCTACTATAGCTTATTAGCATGCATATTTGCTAGCATATTGGCTGTTAAAGCACATATTAATGTCTTATTTTGCATAAACATATTTTAGATCTGTTAATCCGACCCCATACCTAAACTTAACAACTACCTTATCTCTCAAAATCTCTTACTATTAATAAGCAGTAATTGAGACTTTGCTGAGGAAAATGCCATAGTTAATAGTTAGTTAGTGACAAATGGACCTGAAAATAAAGTGTGTTCAATATGAACTCAAACATCAAATTCTACCGAACCCAAATAATCAGAGCTGTGAGAGTGTGTGTGTGTGAGTGTGTGTGTGTGTGTGTGTGTGTGTGTGTGTGTGTGTGTGTGTGTGTGTGTGTGTGTGTGTGTGTGTGTGTGTGTGTGTGTGTGTGTGTGTGTGTGTGTGTGTGTGTGTGTGTGTGTGTGTGTGTGTGTGTGTGTGTGTGTGTGTGTGTGTGTGTGTGTGTGTGTGTGTGTGTGTGTGTGTGTGAATTCTGAAGCAAAGAGCAAACACAAAGGAGAAAGGAACCAAACCGATCAATTACTGCCCCCTCGATGGCATGCGTTTACAGGCAGAAATGCTTTCATACTTATCGTAGTGGGCAGGGGCGGTCAGCACTCGGTGCATGTGCTCTGAAAACACCAGCATTAAACAAGCGCATTCACTCTTTAAATGCCAATGAAAATAAAGAGAGAGCTATTGCACTCCAAAGCAACAGGGGAGAAAACTACCAGAGCGTGACGGAGAGCGAAAACTAACACTGCTTGAAGGACTTCAAAAGGTCTTGTGGCTCTCTAATATACGATGGTTGTAAATTCTGTAGTTAGTGTGCTCGAGGTCAGATGTTTAATGTGTTACTTCAGATGATAGCAAGAGCGTTTTACCGAAAGATCAAATGTTTATTGTCGCAACAAACACCAGCCAGGCTGTGTGATTTCTTACATAACTCAAATTACTCAAAAACAACAGTGAGGTGAAGTGTAAATACAGCATTAACTCAAAGACAAGCTCAGACTGGCTACTATAATGTCTCTGACTGTCTATTAGATGTCTGCTATTATAGTGACCCCACTCTTGTCTGACCCCAAGAACGGGTTTTTAAAACAGCTAAAACAGGCCAGTGTAGCAGGCTAGCGGTTTATAGTATGGTCTGAAATGAATACGCCGGTATATGAGCGCAGAAACATCTAGCAATACAAGCTTAATTTCATGCACCGTTGTATTCTGAAATGTGTCAGAATACAAACTATAATGTAACAGAAGCACACAGTACTCGCCAAAAGCGCTGCTGTATAAGTGGCCATTAGCGCTAATTGTCTTCTGCTACAGTGTCTTCAAACTGCTGTCATAGAGGAACAACAGTATGAAGACAGTTTGATCTCAGACTGAATAACAACATACTGTATATAACAGCACACATATTTCAAGGTAACTCTAGTTCTGACTAACCCAAATATGCAATTATTCTGCTAGCTAGCTTGACAGTTTTCAACTTTAACTACTTGCACAGCCTGAGTGTCCTCAGCCATCAACATAGTTAAGCTGAAAGAGGAACTTTTTTAAAACAAAGGTATAGCATGGCTCAGTTAGCCACACTAATGCTAATGTATAGCTCTCTCTAGATATTATAGATTATAGATTCCCAAAATCATCCCAAGCATACGTGGTTTCTATCTTTGGCACTGAAAATGCTAAATATACTTGTTAATGTAAGAATGTGCTGCAATGCACAAAAATTTGAAGTTTGCGTAGCTAGAAGTGCTTGCATTTACGAGCACGAATAGTGTAGATTTCAAGCCTGTTTCTGAACAAGTAAGGCATTGTATCATCGTGTCACTGATGAAATGATCAAAAAGAAGCATCATGATCAGATCATGAGTGAGTCTCATTATCCTTGTGACCCAGTGTTGCATTACTCAAGACCAGAAGAGAATGCCCAGATAGCATACGCACGTCTCCACATTGTCTTTTAAAGAGCACTGTGTATCTGCTGTGTACAAAGATCTGATAAATGCCTTTAAGTCAGTGACACACATCAAATAGTCCATCTCCTCAATGTATGAAGGGTTGCCAACTTCAGAAAAGGAATATAAGGAACAATCTTGGTTGCTTAAGGGACACTCAAAATATTTGTACTGTACCATGAATGTCATGTCCCAAATTCTGATTATGGGTCACCATACTTGGACACACGTCACATCATTTCCTTTCCAAAATGTTTTTGCCTATTTAGCAACATTATCTTACAGTAGTGAAAGACAACTTCCCTTTTTTATTGCATCTTCCCTCAGACAGATTGCATGTTTTCTTGCATGGTTGGACTTATGAAGAATCATCACGTTGTTTGCATTTGACCAAACTGATTTGCCGAAATTAAACACTGGTGGTGTAAGTGAATCTCACTCGCTGTGAAGTGGCAGCGATCAACCGGCAGAGGATTCTGTTTGGTCTTAAAGCCATCCTCGAGCAGCTATGTTCACAAATCAAGCAATGATTTTCCCAAAAGGAATGATTAATTCTCAATATAGAGTTTGTTATTCTGGTCTAGGTGGTCAAATGGCGTATGGCTGTGTATTCAGCACAAAATGTTTTTTTATAGAGGGAATGCATTGACGTCACTTTCCTGCCAGAACACACCCCCTCAGCCAGACTAAGTGGCAGAAGAGCTGCAGCGTGAATGGATTTAATAGAGAAGCTGTGAAAACACGAGTAAAACAAACGATAATCAGTTTAAACTAAATGTTGTTGGACTCGATATAGTTTTCCTTATAAACTTACTAAAGATCCAGTGGTCCATGGATATTGATATGCAGCCAGGTATTGTGTTTCCTGACATTTATATTTGCGTGATTTCGATGCTGGGGAAATACATAAAGCAAATTTGCCTGTGAATGCATTTTTTAAATACAAAATAGGTTGGTCTAAATCCGGGTGATCTCTTATATCACTATTATATACACTCCTGTTCAATTGCTTGGTAACACAAATTGCTAATCAGCCAATCACATGGCAGCAACTCAATGCATTTAGGCATCGAGATGTGGTGAAGACGACTTGCTGAAGTTCAAACCGAGCATCAGAATGGGGAAGAAAGGGGATTTAAGTGACTTTGAACGTGGAATGGTTGTTGGTGCCAGACGGGCTGGTCTGAGTATTTCAAAAACTGCTGATCTACTGGGATTTTCACGCACAACCATCTCTAGGGTTTACAGAGAATGGTCCGAAAAAGAGAAAATATCCAGTGAGCGGCAGTTGTGTGGACAAAAATGCCTTGTTGATGTCAGTGGTCAGAGGAGAATGGGCAGACTGGTTAGAGATGATAGAAAGGCAACAGTAACTCAAATAACCACTCGTTACAACCAAGGTATGCAGTATACCATCTCTGAACGCACAACACGTCGAACCCTGAAGCAGATGGGCTACAGCAGCAGAAGACCACACCGGGTGCCGCTCCTGTCAGCTAAGAACAGGAAACGAGTCTACAATTTGCACAGGCTCACCAAAATTGGACAATAGAAGATTGGAAAAACGTTGCCTGGTCTGATGAGTCTCGATTTCTGCCGCAACATTCAGATGGTAGGGTCAGAATTTGGCGTAAAGAACATGAAAGCATGGATCCATCCTGCCTTGTCTCAACGGTTCAGGCTGCTGGTGGTGGTGTAATGGTGTGGGGGATATTTTCTTGGCACACTTTGGGCCCCTTATTACCAATTGAGCATTGATTAAACGCCACAGCCTACCTGAGTATTGTTGCTGACCATGTCCATTCCTTTACGACTACAGTGTACCCATCCTCTGATGACTACTTCCAGCAGGATAATGTACCATGTCACAAAGCTCAAATCTTCTCAGACTGGTTTCTTGAACATGACAATGAGTTCACTTTACTCAAATGGCCTCCACAGTAACCAGATCTCAATCAATAGAGCACCTTTGGGATTGTGGTGGAACGGGAGATTCACATCATGGATGTGCAGCCGACAAATCTGCAGCAACTGCGTGATGCTATCATGTCAATATGGACCCAAATCTCTAAGGAATGTTTTCAACACCTTGTTGAATCTATGCCACGAAGAATTAAGGCATTTCCGAAGGCAAAAGGGGATCCAACCCGGTACTAGCAAGGTGTACCTAATAAGGTGGCCAGTGAGTATATATCATGAATGAATGAATGAATGATGCATTTATATAGCGCTTTTTGTGTATTGTTGTACACCCAAAGCGCTTTACAATCATGTGGGGGGTCTCTCCTCAACCACCACCAGTGTGCAGCATCCACTTGGATGATGCGACGGCTGCCACAGGACAATGCCGCCAGTGCGCTCACCACACACCAGCTACAGATGGAGAGGAGAGACCTATTTCAAACCTATTTGTACAGTCAATGGCAAAGCCTTTTGTCGTTTTAAATGTGTTCTGTGTGTTCTGTTGCAGCGTTCACACTGTGACTGAAAACCATTCTTTTTGCCACTCGGTGGGCAGAACCGCTGTCACTCCAGCTAATGGTGACGTCTTTTGCATATAAAACACCTCTATACGAAATGCATCTTTGATGCCTTAAATACGGGACGATTCTATATTGTATGGAACAACTGGCAACCCTAGATGTACGTGTATGTATGCTATCTGGGTGGACTGAGGCTTGAGTCCATTTCGAGTCCAAAACAAGAGAAAGACCTAAAGAGAGTCTGAATGTGCTTTCATTTAAGTCCTGGTTTCGCATCAGTGTCACAAATAGGTGTCAACTTTAGTACTCAAGACTAAGTCCAAATGCTCTTGTGTACATTATAATATGGACTTTGACTCGAGACTGAAAACCAAGTCCGGTCTCAAGTACTACAACACTGTCACGAACAGCCGAAGGGGTTTCACATCCCGAGCTGCCGCTATTTCAGGCCTCCGCTTATCATTTCTCGCAGTAATTCAGTTGAATTGGGCCTTGACTTTATGTAGGTCATCTCTATAATGAGATCAGTGCAGGCTTGTCATTCATCGCGATACACACAACATTCGCATAGTTCTTTGTGACACGTCTTCTGTTCTTTTCAGGATGATTTGATTATTCCCTGTACGTAAATATGAATCTAGACAAGCTCCTTTACTCGCATACTTCAGCTGGGCAGCGCTCTTCATCCCATCAGTGATTTTGACCAAGTGATCGATTTGGCAGCAGTCGACTTGGAGATGCATTTCACCTCGGGTTGTATGTTGGGAAGTAGAAGAGTTCTGAAATTCTAGCCTCGAGGATTACTGTAACAGCATCTTGAACAGCATTACTCATTACATGCTGCTGGCTTCCTTTATGCTGTTCGTGTCATTCTGAATACAGGAAGCTGAGTAGCGAAAGCATTTGAGGAGTAGTGGTACTCAAGGGCACACTGCCTTTGGTTTCTCTACATGCAACCTTGTCTGTTTTAGACAAGAGAAATCAAGGGTACAAAACCTGTTGGAAATGCAAGGGGTACAGGCGATGAAATGGCAAGCTCTCTGGAATTGTTTTGCTTTGTATTTGCTGCCAGGAAAGAAAGCAGCGCCGTGTAGCGTAGAGAAAAATAACAAAGAGATGCTGTGTTTTTATGTGTTGTGAGCACTGATCTGTTTTGCTCTCGGCATGAGTACGGATCTCTCACTGAAGCAAAACACCGGAGTACAGGCCACTTATTAAAATACTGACTACAGTGACTGTTACCGCTACATGATAAATGTATTTAATAAAGGCTTGCATTTGCCTCCATTTAAAGTTGCTTTCATTGCAGGCACACTTTTATTATGGAACCCTCACCGTGCCAGTAAAGACGGGGAGTGCAATGATGCACGTGTCTAACATGTTTCTGCATTATTAGCAGTCTTTTTAAAAGAACAATACATGTCAATGTGTTGGGTTTTGATTGTCAAAATATTCTTCTTTTTCCAGACTATTCTAGGCTGAAATGATTCGAAGATTTGATGCTAAACGTCACATGAACATCTCTAATAGACAGTGTTGGGGAAAGTTACTTTTAAAAGCAGTGAATTGCAATATTATTGTTTATCTTGCTTTATGTTTTTAATAACAAAAACAGAGTGTCTTTTTACACTAAGTGCAAATAGCCTGCCTTGTTGGCAGAGGTTATTTAGACTAACTCCACCCACCAACGTGTGTTTGGGCTAGACAACATTATAAAAGACAGTTACTGCATGAGTAATAATTTAAATAAAAATTATAATTTACACACAAGTTATTATTGCATACTTTTTTATAATGTATTACAATATATTTAAACTTAGTGCAAATAGTCACTGTAGATGTTTATTGCAGAACTGTAGATGTTTATTGCTTATAAACATCTACAAACCCGGCTCATAGACTTATTTTGGAAGAAACTAAATATATTGCGAACCAAAATATGTCTTTGCTCCATGGTCCCAGGTTTTGTGTTCTGATTAATCCATGTGCCTTCAGCTGTAATGTGGCCATGCTTTGGGGGCCTATGTTTTATTAATTTGGAGATGAGCTCAGCTATTGATGGGGTTGGCAGCCCTTGGGTTCAATTAGGATAATATGGGGAGTGGAGGAGATTATGGGCTGCTATTTAAGTGGGGGTATATCTCTTCCTGACAGTTATAGTCCAAATGGAACAAATTGCACCTTGTCTGCCGCCAGTGTGCAGCACAGGAAGAACACATGGTTACTACACAGATGGGACATGCCAGATCTGCCCTGCATCTGAACATGAGACGGTTTGTGTGGGTCTTTACAGATCTGTGTGAAACCACTGAAAGGCTCTTAAGAGTAAAGGCTCTTGAATGGTTCCTTACAGCACCTTAAGTTGAGCAAACAACTGTCTTATCAAGAAACTCGTTTGGCTGTATATATAGATCTTGAGTTGCTCACTGGTTCTTTAGAGATGGAAATGTTCTTGGTTTTACATTTACAGGTTCTTCAGATCAGTGCATGGAACATGGATGGTATTACTAGATGCTTTTGTTTACATTTAAATGTATTCACTGAGCTGAATGCTTTCATCCAAAGCAACATACAAATTAAAAATGACAAAATCTGGTCCGCTTTAAACGCACTCGATTTTGGTCAGTGGCACCACACCTACTGGCTGTTTTTACTCAAATCTGTGCCTTCTGCCTTCTTCAGAGATTTGTCACACTCACTAATTGAGAATGTAAAAACTAAACTACTAAATTCTCTGACTTTTCTCTCCAATTCCAAAAAGAACAAGCAGCAGCTAGAAACTAGGTAAGTGACAATTTAGTATAGGGATTAGGGACCAATTCTCACTATTAACTACTAGAGCTTATTAGCATCCCTATTGTTAACACATTGGCTGCTTATTAAAGCACATATTCTGCATGACCATATTCTACATCCCTAATCCTACCCAATACCTAAACTTAACAACTGCCTTACTAGCTATTAATGAACAGCAAATTAGGAGTTTATTGAGGCAAAAGTTGTAGTTAATGTTTGTTATTGGCGATAAGCTAGGTAAGTCTGTATTTTTTCACTTGCTTTCTTTTTATATTTCTTGGTTTTGTGTTTTGATTCAGGTTTGTATTAAAATGATTGTCTAATCAAATTGATTTGTAGAGCTTTAACAACAATTTATTGACATGAACAGACTGTAGGCATGCTGTCTGAGACTAATCTTGGGCTGGTATGTATTGTGATGCTTTTAGAAGGGCATGGAAGTAATTGAAATAAAACACTTGATTTGATGCCATTCAATTTTTAAATAAAGAAGAATCTAGCAGTGTTAACAACTTAACGTTAAATTATAGTGGTGTACAAGGCAATGAATTCATTGACCTGCTGTATACCACACATGTGACTGCAGAATAACAGTGCACTATAAGTAAAAAACAAATCAATAGAAAACAGAAATGTGATTGTAATTCTCTGCATGAACTTTGTCCATTAAAGTCACACTCACTAGACTTTTCACACTAGAATTGTTATGGACATTGCAAAAGTCATAATAAGATATCACATTCTATGGTGTCTTTTGTATAGAAAAAAAATGCACTTCAACATATAACACATCTAAAATGTAACAAATCTATTGGTCACGTGCTTTGAATTCACAGGTCAGAGTTCACCAAACTTGAACTTTGGAACATAACTAAATTCATGGTAGCCTGTATTTCTGGTCTCCCACATTCTCCTGCATATGAATGGAAATCAATGGAATGAAAAGTGTAGTGTGACCGGCTCTTAAGTTTACAGACATTTCCTTCAATCTTAATAAAAAACAACACAACGCAATGCATCCCACATGAAAAAAATACTATAGTCATTTATAGTAAATACTATAGTGTTTTTGAACCATACTGTAGTAAAGCACTTGAATTAATTTGTTGCGGTAATTCTATAGTTGCTGTGGTAATATAACAACTATAGTAATGTAAACATTACTTTACCCAGTGTAAGTTTTTTACAACTATATTATACTACAATACACTACAGATTACTGTAGTAATGTATACTGCAGTATTTATTACAGTTTTTCAGTTCACTGTAGTTATTACTACATTATGCTGCAGCATTCATTAGTGTTGTAAATACTAGAAGAAGAAGAGAATAATTGTTTATTTGTCACATACACAATTATACAGAGTATAACCAGCAGTGAAATGTGTTCTCTGCATTTAACCCATCCAAGTACACACACACCTGGAGCAGTGGGCAGCCAACGCTGCGGCGCCCGGGGAGCAGTTGGGGGTTCGGTGCCTTGCTCAAGGGTCTCACCTCAGTCGTGGACAATTCCTGCCGGAGCCGAGATTCGAACCCACAACCTCGGGTTACAAGCCCGACGCTCTATCCATTAGACCACGACTGCCCCGTCTGTATAATATATACAGTATAATACACTTTACTATAGTATGGTTCAGAGGCGTCATGCCCATTCAAAGTGAGGGGCACGTGCCCCCTCAGATTTTTGAGCCAAATTAATTTTGAATGCAGCTTCCAAAAGACAAAATATAGCCGATTAATATTTTCTATATTTAATAAAATCACTAGCGTGATTAAATCGTTCAGCGCGTCATATCATCAGCTGCTAAATTCAAATCTGTGTTCGCTGGCTGGCGCTGAGCCAGAGTGCAAATGTGTGTACGAATCTGTATGATATTAATTTCATAGTGTAAACAGATTTTAATGGGAGTTTTTGAGAGTGCTTGAACTCTAGACTGGCAATGAAATTGTTATTTGATAATGCACATGTTCTTTGCTCTCTTTCTGTACAATGGAAGTGTTATGATTAGTAGCCTAACTTTCAATGTTAAATTCACATTAAATATAAAGTCAGTCGTATTAAAAATGTTATGTCATGACACCCATAAACAGACAGGTTTTTATTAACAGATTGCATTATTAGGTTACTTTGACCATCGCTGACTATATATCAATATAATCTATAAAGGTGAGAGAATCAAGACATTTCATGATATAGTTAATGCGTTTGGGAATGTTTCGAATCAAAAGTAAAAAATAAATAAAACATAAGTGCTGTTGTGGCTGCTGTGTTGGGGGGGCACGAGCTGCACCCCCCCCCCCAACTCGTGCCCCCTGTAAAATAATGAGTGCATGACGCCACTGGTATTCACAATCGTATTTTTTCATAATTCAAAATATAGATAAAACATAAGATTATTAGCCTATATGGAAAATTCCTTCTTATTAATTCAGAAGGGCCCTATTTTTATGGACTTTTCCTAATGTTATGCTAACTTGCTAACATTACATGCTAACAGACCTTATAAGCAAGATGGATCGTGAACACATGGTGTATGCGACCAAAGTCTGGATGTCTTTACACATTGTTTCACATTGTTTATACCACATTGTTTAAGTGCTTACACCCATCTATCTAAAACTGTAACAAAAGAAAAAAGCTGACCCTCCACCACCAGCGCACCTCACAACCCTGCAAGTCAGCCAAAACAAACAACAACAGACACGTGTTTCTAGAGAAATACAGCACATGAGTCACTTCAGCAAGCCCATCACTCAAAACCCAGCCAGGCAAACAGGCCGCCATTGCTTTTGTTCTTCCTCTAACATGAAATTAATTTAGGTTTCTCAAAATGATAGCACTCCTAAAGAAATAGTTCATCCAAAAATGAAATTTACTCACCCTCATGTTATCCCAAACCTGTAGGACTTTCTTTTGTAGACCACCACCCACCCGAACACACACACACACACACACTCACACTCACACTCACACTGAGACAAGCACCGGTCACTTGTACAGCATTGGACCTCATTCAACTACCTCTTCTGAAGTCTGAATAAAAAAAGACTGCTCCTTGTCACTTTAAATAGTCTTGATAAGCTCTTTGCACTACACCATTTATTTTCTGCACTGTTTGTTTGTTTGTTTCACTATTTGCACTATCTGCCATGTGCCTTATGCCACTTTATCCATTCTACATGTCCTTATTTGTATATTTGTAATAGTTGCATTTTTGTGTATGTTTGTGTGTATATATATGTATATATACATATATACTATATGTTAGATGTATATATATATATATATATATATTGATTTGTACTTACTATTTTTGTGTTCTTTGTGTTTAGATCTGTAGACCAGGGAGTAAGAGAGTAACGCAATTTCAATTCTCTGATGTAATACATTGGCAAATTGACAATATCTTTGATTCTTTGACTGATTTAATCCACATTTGCATTTATTCAAATATGGCATGACATGCTTGAAGTCAGTGACGACGGAATCCATTGGTTTTAAAATGTCATAATTTTTTAAAACATCTTCTGCAGTGTTCAATGGAAGAAAGAAAGTCAGACGAATCGTCAGGATAAGCAAATTCACAAAATGTTGAACTCTTTCTTTTAGACAGGTTTGCTGGACCAGGGTTTCATGTACAGCATTTATCTGATGAAATAGAAGGCACATTGTCTCAGCAGCACATTGTGTGAAATTGAATGGGGCACATATTAAACGCAGACCCTGAGACAGGCACAGTGTGGCAGCTATATACAGAGAAAGTCTATTAAGACTGAATCCAGCATTTGCTTTATCTAACGTAACTACAGAGGAGACATTGAGACAGCCTAACAGCTGTGTTTGGCCTTGTTCAGCACCCGCTCTTCTTTCGGTCCCCCCAAAGTGTTCACCATCCGTGAGACTTCATGCTGGTGACTGGGCGGATGACCCCATCTTTCAACAACAGGGGGGCTTGAGGGTTGTTTTTGGAGAGGGTTGTAAAAGACGAGATGAGATGAAAAGGAAGATACTAAAAAGAGGCTTTCAGAGACTTAGAATTGCACTCAACATTATTTATTACTGTAAAATATGAAAGCTACATATTTTTTGTGATAGTGGACTATCACTTTATCTCTTGACTTTTTATGATCCATGCACAAAAATGGAGCACATCAAATAGTATAAACACAGATGCTTAAATGTGCATTCGTCACACACTATAATTGCATTGGTTTTTGCACATCACGCATTTGAGATTATTCAGTGTTTAGCTTATTTGATGCGCTCTATGTATGCCAACTGTAATTTAAAAAAAGAAAGAAAGCTTGTAACGGTGGCGGCCCCCAAATTAGATTTTGAGTTAATAACTGAAATACCTTTTTTTTTTGAGCGCCAAACGAGACAAAATTTATCAATTCAAAATATTGTTATATATTTCTTTTTTTGTTGTTTTTAGTTCCCAGATAAACTCAAGATGGAGCACAAACAAAGCCACTGATCAAATGTCAGCCAACAATAACAAAAGAAAACACTTGGAGTTAAATAACACAGTTACAAAAATAGATTTTGCTTTTTCAAGTCAAATAATGTTATTTAGAAAAATACACAAACAAAATTAAAATGTTCAATTTCCCAGCATTTAAACAATTTTGGGGGAAAAAATAGGAAAGAAAAAAAGTAAAATAAATATAAATAAGTAAATAACCAGTATTGCTCCTTGTTCAATTCAGTCCTTCAAATTCAAAATCAACTCAGTCCAAAGAGTTCAAAAAAGGATTGACTTTTATATTGACTTTTTTATGTGGAGTGCATCAAATATGGTAAACACAGCTAGAAATCCTGCTCTAGAACAAACCACGTTGGTTTTTACACATCTTGCATTTGCCATTTGAGCTTTTTTTATGTTTACCATATTTGATGTGTGTCGATCATTGAAAAATATCATCATTTGTGTTTCAAAAGAGGAACAAAAGTCTTATCCTATATGAAAATTAACCATGGTTTTACTACAAAAATGGGTTACTACAGTTAATCCATGGTAACCACAAATTAACCATTTTTACTACAATAATTTAACCATGGTATTTGTAGTAAAACTGGTGTTGTACAAATGGTAACTCAAAAAAAAACAAAAAAAAAACAATGGTTACTATACGTTTACTACATTAAAAACCATGGTTAATTTTCATAAGGTGTATGTTTGGAACATCCAAAGGGAGTAAATTATGATGGAATTTCATCAACTAACCATTTAATTAATGCTTCTATTTCATATGCTATCATATTATGGAAGCTAAAATGATTACATGTTTCCCTTTCTTTGTGTTTTCAGTTGCTTTCTTTGTTTAGCAAGCTAAAAAATTGCCTAACTAGCTTTGCATGATAATAAATGTTTAAGATAATTATTTGATTAGATAACAAGATATCACAATCAAATGCTTCATTTTTATATTCTAATCACATTATCAATTTTTTTCTGTTACAATAAAAAATGCTATTTCAAATTATTTGTGTTTCAACGCTATCCTGTGGAGAGTTAATATAACCTCCATCTAGCTGATGCAAGGTATGCATATGATTTCTATGAGAAGCCCTAAACAGTTCCCAGAAGTGTTCATAGATATGGGAATATTGTTATCCCAATCAGAACATCCAGCATTAATGTGTCCATCTAACTCCTCTCTCCCCTGCGGTTTCCCAGGGTATTCCTCTCTTCTCTGTATGGAGTCCTACGAAGGTAATACGGCTTTAATGACAGGAGTGACCAGTCATTAGCTGTAGTGTTGGGGATGGAGGAGGCCGTGGAGAGCTTTTTTCCACTGATGGAGCAGATGTTAGTGTTGGCTCATGAATGAAGACCAGCAGCTCTTGTGCCAGCATCACACCGGGCCCGAGCCATCCAACAGCTACCTAAACAGCCCGCTCTGGCACGGAGTGAAGAAAAGTGCCAAAGCTGTGAGGACAGTCAGTCTGAGAATGAATTATATGAAGTATACCAGTGTCTATGACATGTGACCGAATGGGAGGACTGGAAAAGTATCAGAGTTGTTTCAGAGGTGTTGTCTTCGAAATAACATGCATTGGCGTACGTAAGAGCAGTAATGTTCATTAAGAAAGTAAATCACAGATGGAATCACATGTTGATTTCATGTGAAGATTGTGTTGGCCCTGTTGAATATGCACGCAGGCCTTATAAACTGCTATAGTCGTATATTCTGGCTGCAGACTCTCATTTCAGAAGCGGGACAAGGACCAAAAGGCCTTGAGTGTAACCCAGATTTGAATGGTGGATGGTAAAAATAAAACCAGACAGCAGAACAAGGACAGCTGATTTAACTCTCTCCTTCCTCGCTGCGCTACACACTTTACCATGACACACGCAAGTGTATTAGTCCTTGGAGTTAATGTGTTCATCATAAGTGCCTTTTAGTCATTTGTTTAATATTACAAATAAACTAGCTGTTTTTAAAACAGTTTTTGACTTGAAATGACTTGCACAATGAATCTGAAGAATTCTGCTGCCATCTGCTGGTATGTATTGTGATGCTTTTAGAAGGGCATGGAAGTAATTGTGATAAAACACGAGATTTAACACCATTTAAGTTTTAGCTAAAGTAGAATTTAACAGCAGAATAAAGTTGTTGTTTTTGTTTTATTTGCACACAAAGGGATTCTCGTAGCTTTGTCAAATTATGGTTGTTCCACTGATTGTTTTTCCACCTTCAGGGTCTGGGAACGTTTCAGTTGCATTGCTGTCTATGGAGCATCAGAAAGCTCTCGGATTTCATCAAAATATCTTAATTTGTGTTCTGAAGATGAACGAAGGTCTTACGGGTTTGGAACAACATGAGGGTGAGTTAATTTCTAATAGCAGAATTTTCATTTTTGGGTGAACTATCCCTGTTAAATTATAGTCAATTATGTTCAATTATAAATTACAGTGGAGTGCAAGGCAATGAATTCATTAACCTACTGTATATCACACGTGTTACTACAGCCTTGTGTTTATTGTGCTTCTTTAAAGCGTCTATGTAAGACTCAATGTCACAAATTTCACATTTCAGAACTATAATCTTCTGAGTGAATATGGTCCATTGAGTCCATTGTGTTCTGAAATCTTTATTCAGCCCTTTATGGGTTGTCTAAATAACTTAGTAGGAAATTCAGGGAATGTCAATTTGACTTATGTTTTCACTGTAAATTTATATGACTTATTTTTCACTTCTCAAAACTTCAAAAATAAAATAACTGAATTGTACTATAAAATTATGTTAAATGTAAGGTTGGATATATTATTCATTGTACACTGTAAGGGAACCAACAGTTTTTTACCATTAAAATCGCAATCACTATTACAAAATCCCATTTTTTTTACAGTGTGGGTTTAATTATAGTTTATCTGGGTTATACAGAAGCTCTGTAAACTCCATAACTTGAAATGACATTATGAGAAAGATTATTTGGTTTGTTCACAATTGCATCTGCTAAACTCTTTAAAACATCCCATAGACTTAAATCATTGCTAGAGATTTTGAGACGGGCTATTAAGCATCTGTGTAAAACACCCTTCAAAATGAGTAGCAAACAAATGTTTAGAACACAGCAGCAACGATCTACTGGAGCTGTACTCTGGCTTTGAGGCTGTAAGCTTTTTTGCAGGCAACAATACTAACATTTTTTTGTAAAAAATCAAGTTAGTCAGTATTGAATATCAAGTATAAAAGAATATATTCCAAATCAAGGCTGTTTCTTATTCTTCAGAGGGTCATTTTGGAGACATCTAGCATGCTCGTGCAGTGAAGGAAGTTTCTGCAGGAGCTCTAATGAGGACGCAGAGACGGGGAGCCGTGCTTACCAGAGGCAAATTAATATATGTAATCTGTTATGCAGTGCAATGTGACAAGACAAGGACATGTAGTGCTCTAATTAAAGTGACCTTTTCCCACAACTCCCTTGAAGCACGGGTCATCTCTCATTAATGCCTGGTCTGGCAACTGAGTTGTAATTCACGACATATCCAGAAAAAGGAAGAATCCCCCGTCCCCCCTTGCCTCTGTCATTTATTACGCGCATGTGCTAATGCAGGAATATATAGTAGGAGAATGCAGCAGTGCAGTCACGCATAACAGGGCGCAACAGTGACTGCCCACTTTTCCATTCAATTTCATACATAAAAAAACTCTGAGAATCAGACTTAAAGACAAAGATACAAGACTCTGTACTCGAGTTTTTTTTTTGCATAAGAAAATTCCATGAAGCATTGCAAGTAGCACTCAAATCAGAAATAACAGAACAAAGCAAAACTACCAGACATAGATTATTAAACCATATATTCCGTGATTGTAGTATAATAAGCGATATTTAAACTGAGTACAAGATACTCAGTGATGTAATTCTCAATGCTTAAGATAGTGGACTTTCACTGTTGAGCGAAATTGAGCGCTCCAGTGATGACATATTCTGGAGGCTAATCCAGAAGTTAGCATAATTTGGGTTTACCTCGACAAAAAGCCTATAGGATATTTACATTTACCTTTTTGATCATTGTCGAAAACAGGCTCTGGTTTATGTTTCTTACAGTTTGTTAAAGATAATCGTAAACTTTTTAAATTTGACACCACAATACAATACATCTCCAAAAGTATTATGAAGTAGAATTATTAAGATAGATAGATAGATAGATAGATAGATAGATAGATAGATAGATAGATAGATCAGGGCTTGTACTATGATGGTAGATTAACAAATTCAGAGTTATAGGATAAGTTTTGAGTTGACAAAACCAAACCACTCCAATCGGGCTTTGTTGGTACCATGAAGCTGATCATCAACTTTCTCAGTCAACTCAGGCTTGATCCTGAGCTAATGGAGCACGTGCACATGAATGTGTGACATCATCGGCGAACAGCCAATCACAACACAGAGCAAGTGTGATTGACTTCTCTCTCGAGAGAGCCAGCGAGATTCAAACTCTTGTGTTAAAGGTTAAGAGATGAAAGAATATGAGGAATTTAAACGCATTTCCACTGAAGTACTTGTCCCTGAAAGAGGACAAATAAAGGAAATGATCGTGCTCCATCAGTGCAGTCACAAGTGAAACTCGTGAAGTTACTTTATATAGTTGATAATATATAGTGATAGAGACTCAAACATGTAAGGTCACATGTAGCCATTTTTAAAGTGTTATCTATTGATATACCACTTCTTTATATTACATATGATCTGTATATGTTAATATTAATTTAAAATACATGCTTTATAATAACTGTTAAACTAAAAGTGCTTGTGTGTAATGGATTAATACAAATATAAATCATATTATAATTATATAAATCATATGTAAATTGCAATCATCATTAAAGCCAGAGAGTTTTGTTGTATTTCTTTTTTTTAAGGTACTTCATAGTGACCTTTAATTTGTAGGAAGAGAAACTGGAGGAGTGGCTGACATCAGAGACGTGTCACTTTGCTCACATCTGATTGGTCAAATTTGAGTTTGAGATCTCTATCTCAGAACATAACCTACCCCGGATCAGGTTAGCCGTGGAGTGTAAGTTACTATGGAAATGAACACTTTCATGGTACCTAAAACCCAGGATTGGTGCAAACTAAACTGAAACTTACCTGGCTACAGTGGCGGCTCCAAGATTTTTTTTGTTGGCGGTGCTAAGGGGGGCTTAACAGATCAGAGGGGGTGCTAAAAAAAACTAATTAAATTGAGAGAAAGTAATGAACGAATCCAAATGCGGAACCGGCTTCATAACTCAGGCCCCAGGAGAAACCTCTAAATAAAGCATCGTCTAATATCATTTAAAAAATGGATATTCTATTAAAATGTTTTACAGTCAAGAAATGCTTACATAAATCACAAACATGCTTCTCTTCCCCTTTCAATAAATATGAATGAATGAGTGTTAAATGACCAATTGGACATCTTGTATATATGACCTGATGTATATATGTTGTTTTACAAGTACAGCATTTCACAGATCACTCAAGTGAAGCACACACGTTTGCTTAAGAACATCCATCTTTATTTAGAAATGTAGATGATCTGAATGTAAAATGTAATGTACATCTTTCATTACAAAAAGGTATAGTAAAATAAACAACAATCTTTAAAATGCAGAATTTGAACAGCACACAAGAAAACCTCCGCAGGGTCTCGAAGGCCTGATGCCTGGATGAGCAACCAGCTTCAGTGATGGTTGGGAGGCAAGAGATCCGGCAGAACCACTGTTTCGAGACAATAAAGAAATTCTACCCATCAGCGCAGTCTTTGATATTAAATCGAACTGGCTTTCTTATGCATTGGTTACAGCACTGCAATGGAGTTCACTAATCAGAGGTGCATTGGAATATTTTGGCATGCTTATGCCTCCCATCTAAATGTGCTCAGCTGAATTGCTATATGGTCCACATCAACATAAATTCCCGAGTGCAAATCCCCACTAAACTGCATCTTAATTCTCAATACAGCTGTTTTCAGAAGAAAAGTACACAGTGTGAAAGTCACAAAAGTTTGCATTATAGTCAAGCCGTTATTGCTTACAATGAACACTTTTGTGCTCTAGTTAGTCAAAGAGCTCACAGTACCAGGGCATGTTTTCCATCCAATAAAACACCAACATAAAATTAACTCTAGCAGAGATATCTAGAAAGTAGGAGCAGGTTTGAATGAGGATGGAGATGAAGAAGTTTTACCCTGTCTTCTAGGGGACGCTGCGGGGTCCCTGAGAGTCACCTGTGCTTGGACTGAGTTCGGCTCTGTAAGCTGTGGAAATGGGCTTCCCTCAGGACACTGTTGATGTGCTGGTAGGACAGCAGGTCCAAGGGGTCCGACTGATTAGAGGCACTGTGGGGACTGCAGGGGCCGGGGCCGCCGTGGGGCCCGATAACATCCACTCCACAATGGCTACTGCTGCTGCTCCCTGCGGCGTGATCCGGACTGCTGATCCAACTGCTCTCGCTACTGGAAGACTGCAGAGAACCGTAAGATTGGGTTAGCAACACCGACCCTCACATTAGCGACGCAGCGGCGTAGCAGCTAACGGAAGCAGAACATGGACATTTCACACACGACACGCATGCGAGTCCAAATGTGTCCGGTGTCATGTCACATTGCCGGTCCCCCACTTTCTTTCCTCAACCGATCTTCACCGCTGACCAGACAAGGTTTTAATAAAGGTGTACACAACAGAAACACAACTAGAGAAAACAGAAAAAATAGGCTGTAGTGGGGGAACTTCAATGATCAGATTATCCGTGAGCGGGGACTCAAAAACAGTTTTCACAAAAGCCCTGGAGCGGTCAAAAAAAGTCTCTTTGCACAATTCAGACAAGATTTATAAACACCTGTGAAGAAATGTGTAACAAACTATTTAGATCAGACTGAAATGATCAGTGCTCTTGTTAAAAATAAACTTAGTTTGTTTCTAACATTGGGATCTTTCTGAACATTTCCTGTCAGCCGAACCCTTTATAAGTAAAATATTTACTTGAAGTACCCCCGAGAGAAGTTAATATTGAATCATTTATTGACACTTTTAAAAGTTTGCAGTTCTTGGTTTTAAATTCCAACTGTACAGTAAAATAAAAAAGGTTTTGAAAATTATAATGATACATTTATTTTACAGTACAAGTTATAATACTAATATTTATGTCTTAAAGTGCCCCTATTATGGACTTATAGAAAATGAGCTTTCATGCAGTGTGTAACACAGCTCTAAGTGAATGAAAAGTTTTAGATCTGAAAGTGCACCGTGTATAAAGTTATTGTCTCTGAAAGAGTCGACTCTGAATCATTGAAACGAGTCGTTTTTAAAGCGAATCCCAAGCCGTTTGTGACGTCAACATGAAACATTTTCATATTGCCCGCCCACTTGTGGGTCTTTTTGCGTTGGTCTGAATGAAAACACAAATTCATTCTTTGCCACTAGGTGGCGCTTTTGGAGCAGTAAAAATAGCTGTTTCCCCGATAACACTGTACACAAAGCAGCACGCCACTTTATCAGGCATTACAGGCATGATGAAATGAAATCGACCAATCACCGCAGATTAGCATCACGCAAAGGAGGGGTTTGGAGAAATGAATCGTTTGGGAGTCGTTGAACAAATAAGGTAAAAGTAAATGCATATAAGAAAATGAAAGTGTTTTTTACCTTTGCATGCATGTCTACTGAGGACATGTCTTTGGGACTCCCAAAACCAAAATATGAACCTTTCATAACCCATAATAGGGGCACTTTAAATGTTTCCCTTCCTTACAACCCTCAAGCTTTTAATATTTCAAATCCTTGAGTATTAATTTGGTGCAGTACTGGTGAAACTCTAATAATATGGAAGCCTGTTTTTTTTCACAATTGTGAGTTTACATCTCGCAATTCTGACTTTTTCTCTACGAATTGTGAGATATAAACTCGCAATTGTGAGTTATTCAGTCAGATTTGTGATATATAAACTTGCAATTCTGAGAACATTAGTCTTTTTTCTCCTCATAACTGGACTATATAACTCGCAATCTCACAATTCTGAAAAAAGGTCAGAATTGCGAGTGTATATGTGACGCAAAATTATTTGAATGTTAGGGAAAAAATGAACCTAGTGCACAATGAGTTTCCAAATGCATGTGAAACTTGACTTAATTATTAACTTTATCAACTCAGAAACCCTGTTTTGAAAGAATATGCAGAGTTGCAGGTGCTACACAAATCCTGAAACAGCTTTTAAAGACTGTCCCATTTTTACTCCTATCTCATCATGACTGGCTAAATACTTTAAAAGACAGCAATAAGACAAAACAGTTGGGTGCAGGTAAATGACAAGGAGGGTAGTGATGTGTTGTTGACTGCATGTCCTACCTCGGACTCCCATGATTCTCTACCCGTCTCAGAGCTCTGGAGCGCAGAACTCAGTCGTTTGGTCGGAGGCATCTGAGCAACTTCGTCATCGCCCTCAGCGCGCTGACGTTTCCTTTACAGGTCAAAGTTTATCAACACAGGACTAAAGCAGCATCTTAACATTGATGGCACACTCAATACCTTATTCATTGTGTTGTACCATGTTTGTATATTTCACATGGTATTATGTTTACTATATTATATTTTGCCACAACACTACAGTCTAAATGCTATGGTCTTGCAACACTAACCATAGTTTAACCAATTTGTATTAAAACTGTGGTTATACAAATGGTAGTCAATACGCCAAAAAACAATGGTTGCTACAATTTTACTATAATAAAACCATGGTTAAAAGCACATTTCACTGTCACATTCTGTCTGTAAACCAAAAATGGCCCCTCTGCGATCAATAAAACCATGTTTTATTGTAATGACGAAATGCATCGTTAGTCTGCAGACTCACCTGTTTTCTGTAAGCATGTCTGCGAATCCCACAGCAGATGATAATGGTCTTGAATGTGTGAGTGTGTTATTGAGCAGCATTCGCTCCTGCATCAGCTGTGTTACTCCGATCAACAGCCTGCTGCTGTGTCATGCTACACTGAACACATTTAGACACGAAATACTCCCATCCCTGTCCAACTGAAAGCGACGTTATGAATTGGTAATGGGAAAATTATAAATCAAAATAAGTGAAAATCGTATTTAGTTGATTCTACAGTAATATATGCGTCTAACTCTAACTCCTCCGGCTAGTCTTTATCATAGCCGGGTGCTAACTGACACTTTACTAGCTGTGAATTCAAGCGATCCGTTCTAACGTTAGTAATTTAACGCTGTATTCTTCTTCCAGACTTACTTTCATGAACGTAGCAGATATAATAACGCTCTCTGTAAATATAAACCGGTTATTCGTCAATTTGATGAGCCTGGGGGACACCAAACAAACCGCCGCGGTTGCTGTTATTTACATGTCAGAGCGCATGCGCGGAAATCAGGCTGTAAAGACTAGGGCGACGCGGGATTGGCTGATCGTGCGATGACGTCACGTCCGATGCCCAAATTTATTTATTTATTTAGCTGCTTCTTTAATTCATTGAAAAACATGCAGATGGATAAAACAAGTACTACAGAAACATAACAATTTGCTAAGGGAAGATAGGTAGGTTACTATTACACAAAGACACGAAAAGAAATACATACTTGCACAGTCTGCGTTATTTATTTATTTATTTATTATTTATTTATTTGTTTGTTTATTTTGTTTATTTTGAGGGCAAGATTGATTCAACGTAATGGATTAATTATTTTTAAACGCTAAAAAGTATGATTTATTTTTATGTATATGAAATTTAGCCATTAAAGAGTCAAAATTAAACAAGTCCGTTTGCCTTTCTGGCTTGCATAAAGACCCAGTATGACACACAGTATAACATCTGAACACATTTACGACAGCTGACGTTTCATTGTAACGCTGGGTGACTGAACGTTTGATTATTAAAATGTAAAAATGCGTTGGTTTTCATGAGAGTGCGAGATTTTTCCAGAATCTGCTTCATATCCGAATTTTCCTTTTTTGTTCCTTGTCAAATGTTTTTTGTCACGTAGATTTTATTAAAACAGAAATGCTGTTACTTCAATTAAAGTATGCATTTGGGAATACGGTTGCGATGCTGAGAAAAGTAAAAGATTGAAGGGGTGAATTAGCTAAACAGTGTTTTCCTAGCAACGGCCGAGTGCGTTTGGAATGTTTGAATCCTACTATGGTAACTTTGGCAGAGGCCTGGCTTATGAATATTAATTTGAGCCGACTGACGTTTGCTTGGTAACCTCTAGTTACGAAACCTAAGTAATATTTAAGAGTCAGCCGCACTGCTGCGTTATCAAGGCTTCACAGCTGACTGAGCTGAGGGCCGCTTACTGTCGCTCAGAGCCGTTTAGCCAATCAGGTAAGCGTGCTGGCCTGACGTCACACCGCATGATTAATATTCATGAGGCAGCCCTGACCATAGTAGGCCTGTTAGATCCTCCTCCCGGAAATGTGTGTGTTTAGCGCAGCTCCGCAGATGACACACGCAGAGGAGGAGGTGACGGGGATTAGAGCAGAGCCTCATCAATAAACGATCATATCAGGAAAAATGGGGAATACGGACTCGAAGCTGCAGTTCAGGAAGGCGGTGATACAGCTGACCACAAAAACACAGGTTTGTGTCTTCGGTGTTATTCGAGGCTGTTATTAGGAGCGCCTGTGTGTTTCCAGATGGAGACTGCGCCTCTGCAACACCTCACATCTCAATAATCATAATCAGTCAAATAAAAGCAGAATCTAGTCTTCATGTAGTGCGTATGGCTGCGTTGGTCACTCACTGGTGTTTAAACCATAATAATGATGCTGGTGTTTGCCCATAATAAGACTGTACAGGTGTTTATCTGCAGATGTAAATATCTCATTCATATGAAACTTCTTAATTAAAAATAAAATAAAAATAATTGTAATACAATGTCGAAGTGAAAATAATTAAACCGTTTTTTTTTTTAACAATGAATTCGCATATAACTGTATTTTATGTATATTTTCCGTCAGTTGTTTTAAGTATAAACCTCTCTAAATAAATTAAAACTAAAGTTGTATATCTTGTTTTACAGCGTTTATTTTATTTTTTTGTTTTTTTTAGTTTTTGTGTACGTAGAAATCATCAAATGAAATGATGACGTGTGTTAGATCCCGCCCCTCCTGACGTGACGTCTTTATTTGTATTTTTTTATTGTCCAGTATTTAATAATATATTTTAATAATAAGTGTAGTTCAGAAATAAAATGGAATATATTATTTAAAAATAGTCTATGTATAAGCTCACAAAACTGCATGTATAATAACAATATAAAAATCAGTAAAATGTTGTTTAAAACAGTTTTTAGAGGAGTCACATTAGTCACACCACAGGATGCTGCTGTCACTATACCTAACCTGACATGTCAAAACTGTCATTTTTAAACAGGATTTTAACTGGAAATATGAAATGATCAACTGTTTCTTGTTCTCTGCAGGGTTAACGCGGTTGCATTGATATTTATAACTGTTAATTAAATATTGATGCGATTTATGCATTCAGTGTTTGGATCAGCCCAGCTGTTGCTTCAGTCGTGTGTGTGTGTGTGTGTGTGTGTGTGTGTGTGTGTGTGTGTGTGTGTGTGTGTGTGTGTGTGTGTGTGTGTGTGTGTGTGTGTGTGTGTGTGTGTGTGTGTGTGTGTGTGTGTGTGTGTGTGTGTGTGTGTGTGTGTGTGCGTGTGTGTGTGTGTGTGTGTGTGTGCATGTGCGCATGTGTGTGCGTGTGTGTGCTGTGTCGTGCCGTGTGTGGTGTGTAAAAGGATTTGCATAAGCATTAAAAGCGTATCCTCCTCATCCACCTCTAGCCCGTGGAAGCCACAGATGACGCTTTCTGGGATCAGTTCTGGGCTGATACTGCTACCACCGTGCAGGATGTGTTTGCCCTGCTGCCCGCCGCTGAGATCCGAGCCGTCCGGGAGGAATCGCCCTCCAATCTGGCAACACTGTGTTACAAGGTAGCCTTCAGTATGGCTCTCCGTGCTGAAATATGACACCTGTTACTACGTGTATCATTCACATTGATTCAGTCATTAGAGAAAGTGCCTCATCAATAATAGGCAGTGATTGTGTGAGTGTGAAGTTGTTGGTGGGACAGGAAAACAGCTGGCGCTTTCCCCTTCCTGTCTCAATCCCTGGACTTCCTGTTTGAGGCTGCCCATCAGAAAGAAAACATGATTAGAGATCTTCGTAATCTTCAAGCGCGCATCCTGCCAGAGGAGTTTACAAAAGAGAGAAGTGTTGCTTTACTGTGTGCTGAAGGGATACAAGCATGACATCAGGCCATAAGTAAAGAGATTGTATTGTGTAACACTATTTAACAAGGATTTAACGTGTATGCACATGTACTCTGTTTAGTTTCACAATGGCCCCGAATGTATTTGACACTTATCTGAATGTCTGAATAACAAAAGGACATCAAAGGGAATGTCATTTATTTTAATGAAAAATAACACACTTTTCATACAAAATATTTTTTTTATAGATTTATACATAAATGGTTTAGTGCCGTTCAAAAAATGTGGGGTCACTTATTAAATAATAATAATTTTTTTTTCACCAAGGACACTTTAAAGCAATCAAAAGATGTTAAATATTTAAAAAGTATAAAGATTTCACATAAATGCTTTGTTTTTGTCCATCAAAGAATCCTTTAAAAAGTATTACATTTTCTATTAAAATATCAAGCAGCGTGACTGTTTTTAACACTGATGATAATCATAAATGTTTCTTTAGCAGCATATTAGTATGATTTCTGACGGATCATGTGACACTGAAGCAATGATGCTGAAAATACAGCTTTGCATGACAGGAATTAATTGAAATATATTGAATAAAAAACTGTCACTTTAAATTGTAATAATATTTCTCAATGATTAAATAAAAGAGGTGTTTGTTGAGCAAAAGAGACATCTTTTAAAACATAAAAAAGCCCCAAACATCTGAATGTTATCATAGATCACTGCTTTAGGTGAACACGTTGTGTTTGTCAAACGTAGTGGATCATATTCATAGTTAATATGATGAACTTACAGATTCATCGTAGACTTAGATTGTTTTAGAAATAAATACAATATCTACCATCTTATATTTTCTGAAGTTTCGGTATTAAACAACAAGAAATGTTATTATGATTGTATTTTATGATCAGACGTTTATTTTAATGAATATAAGGTGGTCATGGGGTCTCTTTTTTAATTGCACTTCTGCACATGTCTGATACATTTCTATTTTTGTTGGATGTGAGCGTATGTATATCTATTATGTGTACTGTATGTATGGGTACAGTATATGCATGCATGCATATTTGTGTATGTATAGGATAAGTATGTACATGTATATTGTATTATATTATTTGGCTTAGTATTAATATTTGTTTTTATATCTTTACGAGTGTTCATATCTTGCTTTTGTTTGTAATTTAACCTCCTGATGTACTTTCTGCATTAATTAAATCTTAGTAATACTAAGCAGAAAAGTAAATAGACTTCAAAGCTCAAAAACTCAACATTGTGATATTTTTATATGTTTTAGTTTGTGAGACTACATGTTTTGGCATCACTGTATGTACAGTCAGGTCCATATATATTTGTACTCTGACACAGTTTTCATAATTTCGGCTCTGTATGCCACCAGAATAGAATTAAAATGAATTAATCAAGATGAAATTGAAGTGCAGACCTTAAGCTTTAATTCAAGGGTTGATCAAAATATAACATCAAATTATAGTAATTACAACCATTTTTATACACAGTCCCCCCATTTTCAGGGGCTCAAATGTAATTGGACAGATAAATATTATTATAACTAAAATGTTAATGTTTAATATTTTGTAGAGAATCCTTTGCAGGCAATGACTGCCTTAAGTCTGGATCTCATGGACATCACCAGAGACTGGGTTTCCTCCTTTGTGATGCTTTGCCAGGCCTTTACTGCAGCTGACTTCAGTTGTTGTTTGTTTGTCTGCCTTTAGTTTTGTCTTCAGCAAGTGAACAGCAGCTCGATCGGGTTGAGATCAGGAGATTGACTCGGTCATTGCAGAATATTCCACTTCTTTACCTTCAAAAACTCCTGGGTTGTTTTTGCTGCATGTTTTGGGTCATCGTCCATTTGTACTGTGAAGCGCCGTCCAATCAAGTTTGCTGCATTTGGCTGAATCTGGGCAGAGAGTATATCCTTATACACTTCAGAATTCTTCCGGCTGCTTCTGTCTTCTGTCACGTCATCAATAAACATCAGTAACCCAGTTCCACTGGAAATGCTTTGGATCATGAGCTGTTCCAAGCCTTCTCCAGACTTTTTTCTTCCCGTCATTCTGGTACAGGTTGAATTTCAGCCATCCAAAGAATGCTTTTCCAGAAGTTAGGCTTTTTTAGATGTTTTTGGCAAAGTCTAATCTGGCCTTGTTTGTCCCTCTGTATTTGCTCTCGTGACGTCTTCTCTTGATTGTAGACTTTGACAGTGACACGTCTACCTCCTGGAGAGTGTTCTTCTCTTTGCTGGATGTTGTGAAAGGGTTTGTCTTTACCATGGAGAGGATCTTCTGATCATCCACCACTGTTGTCCTCTGTAGACGTCCAGTCCTTTTTATGTTTCTGAGCTCTGCACCAGTGCGTTGTCTTTTTCTCAGAATGTACCAAACTGTTGATTTGGCCACTCCTAATGTTCCTGTTATCTCTCTGATGGATTTGTTTTGTTTTTGAAGCCTAACAATCATATGTTTCACTTGCATGGAGAGATCCTTTGATTTATGTTCCCTTGAAAAAGGGGGGAGGTACATGTAAAGATCTGTTCCTTAACCTTTCCTCCAACTATGATGAGAATACCCTTAAATTAAAGCTCAGAGTGTGCACTTTAACTCATATTCATTATATAACTCTAACTTGGAATTTTTTTTTCAGCAGCTAAAATAATAACAAATTGTGCCTTTGTCCAAATATGTATGGACCTGTGTTGGTGTTCATGTTCATACTGTCTTCTGTATGTTTTGTCATGACTCGTGAGTGTATCTGTGTATTCCCACAGGCGGTGGAGAAGTTGGTTCAGGGAGCCGAGTCCGGCTGCCCCACAGAGAGGGAGAAGCAGATCGTGCTGAACTGCGCTCGAATGCTCTCTCGAATCCTGCCCTACGTCTTCGAGGACCAGGACTGGAGAGGCTTCTTCTGGTCCACCATCCCCGGCGCTGGCAGAGCGGGGGTGAGGAGGGCCACTGAGTGCTATCAACTCACCTTCTTGTTTGGAATTTACAATAACTGGTTGATATTCAGTAGTGTGACTTCAAGGTTGTGTTTAAGTGCATTCAAAAATAGCAGTGTATGATTGTGAAACGCACTCAAATGAATTTCCCTCAGCAAACGTGATATTCACACAAGGCACATTTTTTCATTTTCATCAGGATAGTTGTGGATGGTTATTTGCTCTAAGTGAAATATAAATTCCTAAAAATCAATTCCAACCCTTTCTACATTGTCAGATTTTAAATATTAGCATCAAATAATCATTATAACCAAATGAAGCATACAGTATAAGTAAAAACAAAAATACATAAAAATCACATTTAAAAAATAACAGTAAGTAAAGTAGTACCATTTTTGATTTGAGTGATTTTTTTACGCTTGTCTCTGCATAGATGGATGATATGGAGGATGAAGATGAAGGCGCCCGTCCGCTGGCAGAGTCTCTCTTATTGGCTGTGGCTGACCTGCTCTTCTGTCCAGACTTCACCATTCAGAGCCACAAGAAAGGAAGACCTGTGAGTTCACTTCTGTCTGTCTGTCAAATGGATAATAACAGAAGGAAACATTAGAGTTTGTCCAACATCTGTACAAATTACATTTTTAAAGAGTGAAACCTTGATGGTATTGCTAAGGCAGAGCTTTAAAAAGGAACCTATACATTTTATCAATGATTTTTACATTTTAAAAAGCACCTTTTTAAAAATGTGTTATTCCATAAATATCCACTTTTAAGGCTCAAGCACTAAAATACAGATATTCTATATATACTGTATAGCTAAACGGCTAAAAGTACACTAGCACTATCTATTATTTTAATACATTTTATTTATTATAAAAAATATTATTTGTAAGTCACTTTGGATAAAAGCATCTGCTAAATGATAAATGTAAATGAGACTTCTGTAACAGAACTAATAAACTGAATGTAGTTTACCTAACCAGTAACTAGGTTTATGTATTTGATATAAAATAAATATTTATTTTTAAATATCATACATTTTAACTTGTAAATGTGCTTGTTCCACAGCTAGCCATATTTTAACAATGTCCATACTTTTTAACTGAATAAATTTGGTTGTTTAGAGCAGATTTATGCTCTTTTAAACATTTTGAATGACTTAAAACAGTTTGAATAGATGAGTTTTTAAAATATGATTATTTAAATACAAACAAATAATCCTTATTATCTTTTGAAGATTTTTATTCAGCCATTATCAGCCTTTATGACTGACAAATATGCAATACAAGGGGACCTATTATGCTACCAAGCCACATGACTGTCAATCCCAGTATACATTTTAGCCCAGCTATTATCAATACCAGACAGATATTTCTAAAATTGCCACTTTTAATGAGCAACACGCACTGTTTTGATGTGTGTTTGCTTTAATGCAAATGAGCTGTTGTGGAGTTCAATTCCCAGGGAACGCACATACTGAGCAAGAAGCATGTTGCCAACTTAGTACTTTTTTTTCCCAAAAAGCGTCTAGCTAAATCTAGTAAAAATGTATACAAAACATCTGTCTTGCGTTCACGTCTTACATGAAAACAGATATTATGACTCCTCTAAAATGCATTATGATGAAAATTGGACCTTGTCTTTGTCTTATCTTGTTGCATTTGATTGCATCAGAGCTAACATTTATAAATCATGTGCAGACTTTCATTAAAGAGCTGTGTTTCTGTCACTATTTCAAATCTATCCCGTTAACAGAAACAGTAAAATATATAAAGGGTATACAGTTTTATTGAGCATTTGACTGCATTAAAATACAGTATAAGCACAGATATTGACAAACTAATGTAAACGGCAATACGACGCGATGACGTCATTAATATGCTAATTATGCGTATGACGTCATCTAGCAACATTTAGCGACTTTTCAAACTGGCTTTAGCTACTTTCCATCGAAAGAAGTTGGCAACACTGGCTCCCGCATTAGCAGTGCTAGCCTTTGCAAATAAACATTCCCCTATCAGTACAAGCCTGTTATCTTTACAGAAAACTACTCTGTTTCAAAGTCAGTCATCTGATTGTGCTGTGCATAATACATTTGCATTTATAAATTGCACAGACAGGGAGCACAGCACGAAAAAAATAACAACATAGCTGGTCTCATGATGCATGGCATGCTATCACAAACTTTATAAGTCCCACTCGTGATTATAAGCTCAGCAAACTGAAGCGATCGACTCGCATTGCTTTCATATGCAACTTTTAACCACCACATTCACGGAGGCAATGGTAGCTTTAGCATCATTAGCCTTACAGAGTGCCAAGAAGCCAAGAAGGGCAGTTTGGAAAACAAAAGCGTGATACTTACTTTGTCTGGAGCTGACGTTCGCGCACGAAGCGTTGGTATTGATCGCTACATGTATTGGGGACTTTACCGAGTTTTTCCGGGACATTTCCTTAGACAATGAAACTTAACCACAGTGTCCTCAGCGGCTCAGATGAGGGGAGATTATGACGACTCCTATGTTCGTTAGTGCATCCCAAAACACAACACTTGAAAAGCCTCTTTGGTGCTGGTATATCTCCAGCAGCTACAGCAAGTAATCAGTAATGCGGAGGCGGACCACAGCTTCTCACTCAGGGCTGTGTCTATGCTTATAGGGCAGCGTCACAAATGGGCGGGTCTTTTTCCCCTCAGTGATGTGAACAGAGGGAGAATCTGAAACTGCTCGTTCTGAGAGACTGTTTATGATTTGTTTAGATTATAAAAGAAATGAGTGGGTGGATTTTTAACATTATAGGCTGGTTGTTTTCACACACTGAGGCCACACAACTGTGTTCAAACACCTTATAAAAGTGATTTTTGCATAATAGGTCCCCTTTAAGTCATTAGTTTATGTTGAATCTGTGTAATCCAAATGAATACACAATTTAGGCTCAAATATTTTTGAGTGGACAACAGTGAAGGGCATCATCATGACATAGTTCATTTTTCTAGTCTTTATCATTTACTGGCTATGGTATTGTTGTGTGGGGTTGTTACCAGTCTTTATAAATCACACCAAATAGAAATAAATTGCTGTATTTTCAAATTAGGCAAATGTCTTAGTTGTGTTATTAACTTTATCACTTTATATATACAGTTTCATGTGTCCATTCTCTAGGAAAAGTGTTTTTTATTTTTTATATATTTATTTAAATGTATATCTGTTTATAAAAGTGTTATTTTCCTTGACATGCTGCTCAATATGTCTTTAAATTGCCCCCCGGGTACAAATAAAGTTTTTTATTGATTGAATTGAATAAAAACATTATTAGTGTTACTCAACCTCAAACGGTAACCGTTTAACAGCTTTATTAAGAATTTACAATTTGTCAGTTTTGTAATTAAATGTTCTTAGTTAATTAGTCCCATGCAGTTACAGTAAATTCAATCTCAGGTTGAGTTTCTGTTTCTCATGTACAGTCAAGTCAAGTTAGTCACCATGCGCTTTTAGTGACAAAGCAACTGCACAATAGCCAAAAGAGAAAATAGTGTCAAAATGTAAAATGACAATCACTCAGTTCAAGGCATTTCATTATTGTTTGATGGCATCTCCAGCTCAGTTTAGATCACTGTACAGGACTCGGTTGAAGACATGCAGTCGCTGGACAGCTGTGAATACATCTGGGAGGCTGGAGTGGGTTTCGCTCAGTCGCCCCCTCTCAACTACATCCACGATATCAACAGGTGAGAGCGGTTCCCACAGCCACATGTGTGTTTACTTGAGTTTCCATGGTGAGCTTTTAATCAGTAACCACACAAGACATTTAAAAGCCTGCACCTGTTTTTCCACCCAAACCCGAGATTCAGATCAGTTATTTAGAGACCAAATGAGTAGTTTATATGTGTTCACCGTCCAGTGGTGCATGTTTCACTCCTCTGTGTGTGTGTTTATAGGACTGAGCTGTTGAGACTACTGCTCACCTGTTTCTCAGAGGCCATGTACCTGCCGCCAACATCTGATAACATTATTCTCAACCCCTGGGTCACCTTCTTCTGTTCCACTGAAAACAGGTCAGTCTCTGTATGACTCGCAAAAGACGAGAGCACAAACACAACGCTCCCCAATTAAACACCCGGAGACTTACTAGTGCTGTTTGCTAAGTTAAGCCTCTAATCCTGAGTATTAAACGCTAGTTTGTAAACTTCAGTGTGGAGCACTTTTGATTTGTGCCTTGAGGAAACCATCTAGCAAACAGCCAGCAACATCCTAGCAACCGTGTAGAAGTACACTAGAAATACTCAGAACACACTATTAATGTTAACTTCAAACCAACACAGCCACACTAAAAAAAGCTTTTCTTACTTAGTATTGTTCCAGTGCATTCTTAAATCTGGGTATGTTTACTTAAGAAGGAAAATGACTTAAGATAGTCTTGTTTTCTGAAAAATGTATCAAAAACTGATGCAAAATAAAAATCCGCCAGTTGATATTCAGTTGAGGTCAAAGGTTTACATCCCCCTTTCAGAATCTGCAAATTGTTCCCTGCTAAAAACAAAAAAAAAAAAAACAATAGAAGCCCAATAGAAACCATCACAGAAATGTCAATGGTTTCCATTAAAATACCATTATAAACCATTAGCTTTTTCCTGTAAAACCATTACAAAATTCATTTTTGAAGTGTGTTTTGGGCATTTTTCCAATATGATTTAACATCCCACCAATAGAATCCATCACATACCAGTATACACCATTATAGTTTCCATTAAAACCAATACAATTACCATTATAACCATTAAATCATTAGATATTCTATTGTGTTTTTGGCAGGGTTCTATTGTTTTTTTTTCAGCAGGGTTATTTTACCCCAAAAAATGTGGATCATACAAAATTCATGTTATTGTTTATTTAGTACTGACCTGAATAAATCAAATCAAATCAAATCACTTAAAAAAAAATTATTTTTACACATCAGCACAGCACATGTGCCTTGGTGAGTGAAACTCTTGAGAGCGTGCTCCAGACAGTGCAGAAACAATTTACATATAGACAGCACATACTTACAGACTTATACAGATTATATAAGTTATGAAATAAGATATTTCACATAAAAGATGTTTACATATATATAGTCCACAAGAGAAAATAATAGTTGAATTTACAAAAATGAAATGAAAGTTCGAAAGTTTACACCCCCTTGATTCTTAATACTGTGTTGTTACCTGAATGATCCACAGCTGTGTTTTTTTGTTTAGTGATAGTTGGTCCCTTGTTTGTCCTGAACAGTTAAACTGCCTGCTGTTCTTCAGAAAAATCCTTCAGGTCCCACAAATTCTTTGGATTTCCAGCATTGTTTGTGTATTTGAACCCTTTCCAACAATGACTGTATGATTTTGAGATCCATCTTTTCACACTGAGGACAACTGAGGGACTCATATGCAACTATTACAGAAGGTTAAAACGCTCACTGATGCTCCAGAAGGAAAAACCATGCATTAAGAACCGGGGATGAAAACTTTTGAACAGAATGGAGATGTGTACATTTTTCTTATTTTGTCTAAATATCATATTTTTTTCATTTAGTGCTGCCCTTCAGAGGCTACAGAAGACAAAATAAGTTACATTTACCCTGATCTTCAAATTCAAAAAGTTTTAATACATTGTGTTACCTTCTGGACATCAGTGAGCGTTTGTTTACAAATTTGTGCTGGATAATAAGATTGCAGTGAAACACGCTAGCATAAAACTAACATGTTCTGGCAACCATGCAGAACTCCCTAGTAAATGCTTAGCAATACCTAGCAACACCATACCAACTCTATCAGCAAACACCACTCACATTGTCTTCAGCAATATAAAGGTGCTGTAAACATTGACAGTCTCTGCTTGTTTCAGACATGCTCTGCCTCTCTTTACCTCCCTGCTGAACGTGGTGTGCGCATACGACCCGGTGGGCTACGGCATCCCCTACAACCACCTGGTCTTCTCTGACTACCGTGAGCAGCTGGTGGAGCAGGCCGTGCAGATCCTCATAGTGACTCTGGAGCACGAGGGCGGACAGCCGTACCGCCCACCCTCCCCCTCCAGCATGGAAGACCAGGATGTAAGCACACCACGCCCCATAATGTACACATACAGTGAATGTCAATACAAGTCAAAGGATCAGGATAGACAGAATGAATACTAATAGTCTAATGGTCATTGTGTGAGCTATACCTTCTCTTTTTCTTTTTATTCAGTCTGTTGGTCCAAATAACCTGTTTGTGAATTACCTGTCCAGAATTCACAGGGAGGAGGTACGGAGAGCCTTCATCTTAGAATATGTCAAATAAATACTAAGAAGCTGCATTGGTCTCTTGATGTTTGAGCTGTTTCCCTTGTGTCTGCAGGATTACGACTTTGTGCTGAAAGGTTTGGCGCGCCTGCTGACCAACCCAATCTCTCAAACATACCTGCCCAACTCAACCAAAAAGATCCAGTTTCACCAGGAACTGCTGGTCCTCTTCTGGAAACTCTGTGACTTCAACAAAGTAAGAGATTAGGTGCTTAAATACAGTAATCTCCACATAATGACGGTGAAAATTCACACGTATTTCCTGTCTTTTCTGTTGCAGAAATTCCTGTTCTTTGTGCTGAAGAGCAGCGATGTGTTGGACATATTAGTGCCTATCCTGTATTACCTGAATGATGCCCGAGCCGACCAATGTTAGTGCGCCGAATGGAAGATCTTAAAGACATAGTTCACCCAAAAATGACAGATTCGGTCATCATTTACTCACCCTCATGTCTTTCCAAACCCTTAAGACTTCCATGCATCTTCAGACAACAGTCCTTCCCTCATTCTTTTTGCCTATCCATTTAAGGTCTATGCAATCAAAATGTATAAACTGACACTGTAGAAGTACATCATATGAATCCAACAGAGACATGATTGCTTTATACAGATTTAGACTTTTATTCACATAAAGACATTAGTCAACACACATTCATGGAGCACATCAAATATGGTAAACAGAAGTTGAACCGCACAAGAAGAAACCTAATTTGTTCTTGCACAAACTGATACATGCTTTCGTGACGTGAGATCACACCTCATTGGTTCATGGAAGAGCTTCCATTTACCATATTTATTTATAGATTTATTCACATTTTATGTGTGAATAGAAGGCTAAATTAAATCTGATCATCACATAAAAGCAGTCGTGCCTCTTCAGAATACTTGGAATAAATTGCTCTATTCATATGGATTACTTTTACAATGTGAACATTTTGAAGTGTCAAAGTTTTGGCAGAATGGACTTTCAATGGGTGGACAGAAGTGAGGTTTCATTAAAGGGGTCATGAACTGCCTCTGTGTTTTTATTTTACTGTACTGTTCTCTGAGGTCCACTTATAATGTTATCAAGATTTTTACATCAAAAAACAACATCATTTTGAAATAATAAGTTATTTTCTGTCCTGTTTTTGACCCTCCTGTAGACCCGGAAGTAAAAGTCCACTGCTGTGATTGGCTAATAGTTGTGTATGATTGACAGTCTACATCTTTCACAGATGGACTGAGGCCAAAAATGCATAAATACTCACATCAAATATCTGTATAACAGAAAAAGTAATAGTGACCACATAATGAAAACAGTTACTCACACTTGTGTTGCGACATCAGTGTCGGATCCAATATAGTCGGCACAGCATCGTCTTTTTGTTTCAGTCTTTCTGTAAATCCTGCATTGAATTGTGCCTCGTTTGTAAATGAACCTGCGGTAAAATGAAGCGAGCAAAGAACCGAGTTCTTAAGGACGCAGTCTAGATCTTCATTAAAAATAAAGTTAATTCACTCTTTCCTAACATCGGGATCAGAAGGAAGGCAATGCAAAGACTGTTTTTTTCCCCAAAACTGGGCACTGCACAGTCAAGGGAGTTTTGGTTTCTCAGTTCATGACCCCTTATTCATTTATTTTTCAGAGATTAGCTGAAGTCTTACAGGTTTGGAACAACATGAGGGGTGTAAATGATGACAGAACTTTCATTTTTGAGTGAACTATAACCTTTAAGGGGGACACTTTATTATTTGTTCCACCTGAAGTCCACCTATAAAGGTTTCTTACGTCAAAAATTATTTAGTTTTATGAAAATTTTTCAGTCTCACTGAACCTAAAAGCAGCCTGTTTTTTGTTTCTATATCTTTTAAGATCTCTATGGCTTCTGTTATGAGCTCTTGATGTTGTTTTGTTTGTTGAACTTCAGCGCGGGTCGGTCTCATGCACATCGGCGTCTTCATTCTGCTGCTGCTGAGTGGAGAGAGGAACTTCGGTGTGCGTCTGAACAAGCCGTACTCGCTTCATGTCCCTATAGACATCCCTGTGTTCACGGGCACACACGCCGACCTGCTCGTCGTGGTGAGGCGCATGTCTGCTACAGTTTTACAATTCTCATAAAAGTATCTGGTTTAACCATAGAAACATATACATTGTTTCAAACCTCTAAAAACGGTTATGTCTGAAGGTTTTCCACAAGATAATAACCAGCGGCCATCAGCGTTTACAGCCTCTCTATGACTGCCTGCTCACTATTGTGGTGAATGGTGAGTATTAAGAGTGTCTGGGTTTGCACAGGCTTTACTTGGATTCAGATTATAATCTGTTGTTACGCCAGAAAGAAAAAAAGTCAGTGTCCTGAGATCAAAACAGGCTTTATTTGAAATGAAATGGTCAGATTAATGTCAAATGAATGCTTACTGTAAGAAAAACTCTCCTGAATGTTTAATCTGTGTAGTTTGGTGCCTGGCAGTCAAGCGCTGTGTTCTTTGCGTCCCTTGTCACATAATGCCTTGTCATTGTTTAGTGTCTCCCTACCTGAAGAGTCTTTCCATGGTTGCGGCCAACAAGCTCCTTCATCTCCTGGAGGCGTTCTCCACCAACTGGTTCCTGTTTTCTGCACCTCAGAACCACCATCTGGTCTTCTTCTTGCTGGAGGCCTTCAATAACATCATTCAGTACCAGTTTGATGGTAAGATCGACGCTCTCGTTCATCTTTGCCAGATCAATTCTCATTTTGAAGGAGCCTTTTAGACATTCTCTTGCTTTTCTGCCAAATCTGTTTATAGAAGTCCATGTGGTGCTTTTGCTAATTATTAATGTACATGTTGTGGTCTGGCTGCTAAAAGTTACATACTTTCGTCACTATTTGACTTCATCCAAAAAAACAATAACGTTGTTTTTTCCTTTCTCTAATCTTTCCCTGTCTAGCTACTTAATTGAACAATGCTTGAAACTTGGTATTACGAGCACTTCCTGTGTCTATTTGCCTCTTTAAGATGAATCGCTTGATGTATTCCCCAATTGCAATTTGCTTTGGATAAAAAAAGCTTTTGGATAAAAAGTCTCAGTTTTCAGCGGTGACTAATCTAAACGCCTCTGATTGGCCATGCTCAACAGAAATGCGTGTGATTGTTTATAATACTCAACGCTACAAAATAAATCTAATGCAACATGAGGAAATGCCGTAATCTACACTTCTTATTTCATTTTCACATGTTTTGCCGTTTTTGACCTTATGATGAAAGGACAGTTTAGAGTTGTTGGGAAGCAAAGTGAGAGAGGAAAGGGGGTGGGATCAGGAAAGGTCCTCGAGCTGGGATTCGAACTCGAGACGCATAACGCAACAGCGCTGTATGACCTTCATTTTCACATTTAACTTTAATCATGACAGCCGTAATAAATGTAGTTTCATTTTGCAGTATCTCGAATTTGGCAGGCATTTTTGATCACTGAGATAGTAATTTCCATTAATTTCCTCCCCTGACCCCAACTCTTATAATGTTTTGATCAGGTAACTGTAATTTGGTGTACGCCATCATTCGGAAGCGCAACATCTTCCATCAGCTGGCCAACCTGTCCTCTGACCCCAGCACCATTCAGAAGGCCTTGCAGAGGAAGAGGAAATCTCCAGACGCTATTTCTCGCACCAGCTCGCAGGAGACGGTGTCCATGGAGGGCTCACGGCCGGCTGTGCCTGCTGAGCCCGGCACTCTGAAGACCAGTCTGGTGGCCATGCCAGGTAGCTTTGCTCATTGGTTTGTTTATATGTACTGCGTGCTAAATGTTAGTATTGGCGAAGACCAGTTACTATCTATGAGAAAGTGGCACTTTAGTCTCAGCCTCAGACGTGATGCCCACGGACCGTTGGCTAAACGTCTGATGCATATCTGGAAACACTTCAGGAGTTTCGAAGTCGTCATCGGATTGGTTGAATTATACAGGATTTCCGGGAGACGTGTGTGTCACGTTCTTTATCGTTCCGCCTGGAAACAAAGATGCCGTGGCGCCAAACCCCCTCACGAAAGAAGAAAGCCTTTGTGTTTACAACTGTGATGGCGAGTGCTTATCAGGGTCAACTAAACGCTGTATTTTCAAAAGTATGTGAAATATTTAACGTTTGCAGCATAGACTCTTTAAAATACGTCTGAGAGTTTCACACACCGGTCTGTTATTGTGGCAACATTCCCACGCCCCGAAACGTGACGCTGAACGAAACGAACTGTGATTGGTTGTTTGACATATCGATCAAAGGCCTCATGGGCGGGCCTTGACCAATGAAAGCTGCCATCTATTCCAGACCTTCAGCCGTCAGTCTGAAGGTCTGGCTAGGCGAGACTAGTGGCACTTTGTGTGTGAGTTGCTTTGATAGACAGGCTAACTCTCTTCAGGCATCGATAAACTGACGGAGAAGTCTCAGGTTTCAGAAGACGGTACTATGGTCGCTCTGTCACTGACAGAACCCCCACAAACCCCTGAACACAGCACTGCGGCTGGAACCAGCGACACAGAGTCCATCTCAGGAAGAGAAAATGAGGTTAGAGGAGCATAAACATAGTTACATTCAAGATTAGCTCTTCAGATGAAGGTTGTAACGGTGTTGCTTCTTCCCAGGATGTCTTCTACACTGAGGCAGAGATGGCAAGGAGACGTCTGTCCAGCTCATCATCGTCTGCCATCAGCCACTGGAATCCTAAGCCAGACTGGGTAAGAACACCTTCCTCGTCACATTCTGATCAGTGTCCTACAAGGGTCATTTGTAACCGCTGTGTTAAGAAACTGTTTACCCATAAATGCAAATGGTCATTATTTACCCTCCCTCACGTTATTCCATGGAACAGAAAAGGAGCACAGACGTGGCTAAATAAAGATTTGTCAAATGTTCTCACTTTGTTTTCCACGTAAAAAATATCAGCTTACAGGTTTGTAACAACATGAGGGTGAGTAAATAATGACCGAATGTTCCTCTTTGGGTCATCTTAGTCCTGTAATATAGTCTGTTTATCTTATTCCATGTTTTAAATGATGAATATATTTATGCTGGCTCCTGGGATTTGATTTGAAGTTTCACATTCTACATTTATTAATCCCTTAAAGTTCTTATTTGCATTTATAACAGGTGAATAACATAGATTGGGCAAGTACAGCATGCAATGAGCATGTAAGCTGTTTTATTAACAGTTTATGATGTAAGTGCACACCTCTTAAACCAGGAATCAAAATAACTCTCAGTAGATTATAGGATACATTTGTGCATTTCTGTTGAGTAGTATTTGTTTTTTTCTTTCTGATAAAGAGAAAAAAAAATCAAAAATATGATGATTATTTTGAATAGATGGCGATAAACAAAGTCTTTTGAACTTGCTTTTATATATAGTAAGTAAAAAATATAAAAAAATATAATTCTACTTTCATTTTATAACAAATTTATCTTTTTTAAAGGTGAAATTAAGTTGCAATAAGCCCAAAATATATATTAATCAGCATTAAATAACATTTGGGTTTATGTCTAAAGAAAACATATTGATTATGCATATGGTCTTTATTATAAATAACTTTTATATTTTGTATGAATGTTTTTGTCTTTGGGAGAATAAATATATTTGTTTAATGTTAGATCAAAATGTGAAGTTTGAACCAAACCATAAATATAATTTAAGAAAACGAATACATTTGGCTGTAACAAAAGAGTATTTTCTTATGTTGTTGGAGTTTGTTTTGTGCAAAATCTAGGTCACCATGAAAAGACAATTCACTTCATCAATTTTCTAAACGTATATTATTGATGTTTTGTGCATATGCATATGTTGTATTTATTTAACTGTATTTATTTTCATCAAAATATCATACAGCTATCATATATCCCTTCTCTAATCATTAAGTCCTCATAAACCCTTCTTCTGCAAGCTCACATGCATCTGCCTCCAAATCCAATCAACACCGAACTCCTTTTTTCTTTGTAGATAATCCATTAAACTCGGATGCACGTCACACAATATAGAAGATAATGTCTGTCAGTGCTTTAGTTTCATTACCACTTTTAGAGCAACCCTAAGTTAACCATTTCCAGTATGAATAAAGCCCGCGAGAGCTCTCTTCGCCTGTTGTCTGCACTCATATTGCAGGTCCTGTCCTGGAAGAGCAAACTTCCACTGCAGACCATCATGCGCTTGTTGCAAGTACTAGTGCCACAGGTGGAAAAAATCTGCATTGACAAGTAAGAGAAGAGTTTGTCATTGATAGCCGCATGTAGTTTGATTTGCTGCTGTGAAATATTACATGATGTTTTTCAATTAGGGGTCTAACGGATGAATCCGAGATCCTGAAGTTTCTTCAGCACGGCACTCTAGTGGGTTTGCTGCCCGTGCCCCATCCCATTCTTATCAGGAAATACCAGGCCAATGCAGGAACTGCCATGTGGTTTCGCACGTACATGTGGGGAGTCATTTACCTGCGGTTAGTATGCAGTTTAACCATAATTACGTCATGTATCATTTCAACCGAAAACATGACAGATGTTTTTAAATCCAACATATTATTTATTATTCATTTTGTAATAATGTAGAGCAGGATTTGATTTGATTGGTTTAAACAAGTTGGGGGTAAAACATGCTATTATATTATATAGTTTAAAATGTATATATTTATGTTAGCGCTGGGCAACGATTAATTGTTTTTATGTACATAATATATATGTGTGTACTGTGTATATTTATTATGTATATATAAATACACACACGTGCATGTGTGTATATATAAGAATAATAGGATATGTTTATATATTAAATATATTTTTATATAATCTAAATTATATGACTATAAATATATACATGTAAACATTTTCTAAATATATACTGTATGTGGGTTTTATATATACATAATAAACATACACAGTTCACAAACATATATCATGTAAACAAAAACTTATATTTTGGATGCGATTAATCGTTGCCCAGCACTAATTTATGTGCATTTGATTGGACTGTGAAAAGATGACATTCGTTCTATTTTTCACACGAAAATAATACTCCTAAAAATAAGCATAAATAATAATAAATTAAATTATAAAAATAAAATTAATTAAAAAGTGTAAATTTATTTTGTCTTTTTTTGGGGGGGGGGTGCACAAATCATGCACACTACTCAAACTTGCATTATTATAAAATAAAAAATTCTGTATTTTTGATATAGAATATATTGGCTGCTTTAGTTGGAGGTGGAGCCTTTGTCATTATTAATGAGTTGTTGGATATTTGATCTACGTTTTGTCATATAATAAAATAAAGTATTGGTATAATACAATTTAAAGTTTGAGTATTGTGTGGGATTCATGCATTTTTTCCAGTTTATAGTATTTATGCACCTATTAATGATTCAGGTGTGCGAGGCACTGTATTTTCCTTTTAATTTTGGGGTAAAATATGTCCAATATATGTTTTTGTCAAGTTTGTTTCAATTCAACCAGGTAAATAAAATATGTCTCTGAGTTTAACATTGTTACGTCTTTTCACTGTAGTAATGTGGATCCGCCCATCTGGTACGACACCGACGTGCGTCTCTTTGAGATCCAGAGGATGTAAGAATGAGCTGTAACCTATCGGTCCCTGAGAACTTCATCTTGCCTTGTCATTTTGCTTTATCCCGTTCATAGACTGTGAGACTCCCCGAGAAGTGCCCATAGCTGCCGGTCGGCCTATCGGTGGTCTGTTTGCTCTGGCTGGTGTACAGATGATAACGTGTCTAAATATAAACCATGCACTCTGTGGATGTGTAAACGCATACTGTGGTCCGCAGCCCAGACACGTGAAACACTCTCACTGTGGTTTTTATAGGAACAAGGTTATAAGAAGGAATGCTATTTATAGTATTGAAAACCTTGTGAAAAATTGCTAGGAAGATGTTAGATTAGAAGCATTGACAAAGACATCTAGATTGTATTATCACCACAAGAGGGCGATCTTGCTAAATCCTCTTTTTTTGTTATTTATAACAACATGTGTTTATGCATACTCCCAAATTTCACTATAGTTGTGTCAGGTATCAAGAATAACTGGAAGGAAAATGAACAGAAAATCAAAAGCTGGTTTAGATTAATTCACCAGTATTCATATACATCGTGAAAATGTAAAAATAAAAAAAGTTGTTTCCAAAGTATTATATATCACTGTTGTTTGATGGTATAGCCTACCAATATCTCTATTTTTGTCTGCATATCAGTTTTGCTAATGAGATAGTATAAATACTGCTTGATGTTTAAAGTAGAAATGCTGTCCACGTATATGAAAAATACAAAACTATACAATGTTGTCAAAATGGCTAAATCATTAGCTTATGGTTACTGGATTTCGGCATATGTTCATCATATTGTCTAAAGTGACGATGACTGTAAACAGAATGTTTTTCTTCATTTGTGGCAGTATTTATAAGAGAGCTTGTGGAACAGATCAAGACATTGCGTTTGTATATGTATTTTAATGTTAGTGCATTTGTGCAAAAATGTCCAAATATATTAAGAGGATGTAGAGTACAAAAACACACTTGTCGTTGTGTCACACTTCCTGTTCAGACTTAGTTGTTTATGCTTTTGTTCCTTATGGATAAATAGAGTACAGTTTGCTCATTTTAATCTGGGTACACAGTGACCAGAATAAACAGAAATTGGGAACTCACAGGTGCCAATGAAAAGGCAGGTCTCTGGTAATACTTCCAGAGGAGTTCATTGCATTACAAACAGTCGAAATGCATGTAACAGGATTAGGCCATATTTCTGGGACATCATTCACTAGGGGTGGGTGATATGACTAAAATCTTATATCACGATATGACAAATTTTATATCACGATAACAATATATATCATGATAGAGTGATTTTTTTTAAAAGGTTTTTATTATATTAAAATCTTTGATACCATATCATTTTCATAATCATTGTTACCAATATCAATATCAAACTAATACAAGCCTAAAGAGAGAGAAAATAACTCAACCTCACTGAAGATAAATAAACGGTCAGTGATGAAATAAGGATAAGAAAATAATTGCAAGAAATAGGACAAAAAAATACAAATAAGAAACGCTGCATACATTGTGTAAATTAATTAGTCTTCACTGTGTTAATTATATGTATCTATCTATGATAGATAATTAACATGTGTATTATGTATAGATTCTATACATATTATAAATATATCATTATTATTGTTATGTATTCTCATTAAAGTTACAAAAGTGATTTAGTCAAGAGCAGTGAGAAATTTTCTAGCAGTGTGCTATGATTAACATGAATGGCAGACAGAACGAATATTGGACGGCTTCCCCTTTAAGACCGAAGTCCGGATCTAATACACTGTTACATATGCGTTTTCTCTTTCTGCCGTTTACTCTCTCTTAAGACCTAAATCGCTGTGTTTGAGGATACTTGCAAAGACGGGGATTCTGACGCATATAAGTGTGTTTATGTAATTGTTCAAAGTCGGCAAAAAAGAAAAAGTGTGCTTCTCTCACACAGAAAGAGACGGCGCAGGCATATAGCTCTGTTGTTGAGTTTCAACGGCTTAAAATCGGTTGTTTTAAAACGACAGTGCTTAAAAACGCGTGACCATGCTGCAGATGTAGTCCCTCGTTTAGGAACGAGCTCCTGGTTTTCTCCTGGCTGCTTTTGTCTCCTCTTCACGCCCCGTGGTGGGCGGCGTATAAAGATCGTGACTCTCAAATGATGAAAAGGTATTACCGTAAAAAGCTAACAAATATATTATTTACTTTCAGCTAAACAAATATATAATATAAAAAAATATTTATATAATATATTTATAAAGGTATGTGCATAAGCTTGTACAGTCCCGGAGTGGTCAGCTGATTTATGAGGCGAGGCACACCTCAAACAGACTAGCCACTGAGTGCATCCGGTAGAATATCCCAAACGGCATTCCAATATTCACAATCGCTGCCCACGGCTTGGAATTCATAAATGTCTGATCCGACGGTGTTGTCAAACTGAGGCCGGGCTCCAAAAGCTGGCATAATCCAAAGCTGCAAAACAGAAATGCAATGTACAAAATTAGATTTAAAACTGATTTCTGACCACGAATTGTTAAAGACTCAGGAGTCTTGGAGGCATACACACATAATACGCATTAGAATGGAACAAAACGCAATGGATTTGTAGCATTTTTTAAAAGCCAGGATCGTCAATGTTAACCATAAAATTACAGTGATCATAAATAATCAAGGTGCTTTCTCCACTTCCAGCTTCTTCTAATTTTGTTGTGTGATGAGTAATAAATAATACTAATAATGTGATCCGATTCGTGGGTATGTTAATGAAACCGTTAAGCATTAAAATCAATATATGCAAGAATGTATCCTGTGTGTATGCCCTCTAACCAGGGTTGCAAAGTGGCAGAAAATTTCCCGAAGTCTCCAATAATTCCAAATTTTTTCAAAATTTTCCAGATGTTTCCAAAATGCAATTTCTGGAAATTTGCCGGAAATGTTCCACCTCTTTGCAACCCTACCGCTTACTCAACAAAGAATAAGGAGTCAGGTACTTACAATGACATTGCAGAATAACAGGAAGCCACAGATTTCCTTAAGGACCCTCCTCTTCCAGGAGAGTCGACCCTGGAGCAACGTCAACGGGATGGGTAGCGTGTGAGCTGGGACGATGGAGCTGCTCCGTCTTTCTGGGTCTCTCTCTCGTACGGCCATGCTGTTGGCGAAGACAGTGGATGTCTCAGTCTCTTTGAACGGCTCCCGATGGAGGCCCTTGATGAGGAAGGCGTTCTGTAGGCACAACTGGATCACAGTCAGAATAGAATTGGTCAGGTTGAGCCCATTTACGTGCCCCTGGACCCCTGATGCCAGAACAGCTACTATGGTGAAGTAACAAATGAGGAACTGGCCCAGAGACGCTCCCAAAAGCAGTCCCACATCTAGACTTCTGGTAGGGTTCTTCCCGGACACCTGCTCTCTCTTATCCATCCGGAAGATTATACAACCAATCAGAGTTGTGATGGACATCAGAAGGATGGCGACTATGTTCATGATGTAATGGATTATCAGACCTTCTTCCTTCTTTTTTGGGTCACCTTTGGTCATGTCCACTTCGTACACCACAAACGTAGCCAGACCTGCCGCCAGAATGATCAGGCCAGCAACTGGACCAATCAGAACGTCCCACAAGCTAAAGCGCAGATTGTGGCTATGGTGTTCATCCATCTGGCGGCCGACGTTTTTCCACATGACGTAGGCCATGGCTGATGCGAAGAGACTGTACTCGATGTTGAAGGGGTACAGATAGTAGTAGGCCTTCTCAAAAACATCGCACATGTTATGGATACACTCGCAGTCGCTATCTCCAGCACGGCCTGAAAGACAACAACAGAGAACGTCAATGAAATGCTTAACTTAATCTCCAAATTAAGCAAATCAATACAGGATGTTCAATATTTGTCAATGTAATTTAACCTAAGTACACAACCCTGTTGAAACAAACAGCATATGCTGGTTAGGTATGTTTTGAAGCATTGCAGCTGGTTTAAGCTGGTCCTTAGTTGGTCCTGAGCAGGAGCTAGTTCTGCCATGCTTCAAAACATACCTAACCAGCATATGCTGATTTTTTCAACAGGGAAGTCTCAAAAGTGTGCAAAATGATTTGCTGATTAAATCACCTTGTGATGTGACATTGATTTTGTGACCACCGTTTGAGGAACTGTTGTATGAAGGGTTGACTGGAGCCGCTGTTTGATGGAGAGACTCCTCTGTCACTGCCATCATCCACACCACGAGGTTCGTAGACAACGTCAACATCAGACCGCAACTGCAATGAGAGAGTAAATATTACTATACAGTAATTGCTAGCGGTTCTGTTTCATAAAAGTGTACACTCAATACAAGAGTTCAATGCCGGTATCCTATCCAACCTTCAGTCTGGCAAACATTTCCTTGAGCTAACTTAAAAATGTAACCTTATTTCTTCACACCGAGACGTCATACAGATCTACAGTCAACAGGCAAGTCGTGGTGGCAACAAACAACTCATTTCCTTTACGATTCTGAAAGGGTGTGATCATTTGTCCTACATTTGTCAGATTTTCCCATTCATTTCTCTTCCTGACTACACGCTGAAGGTCAAGATTGCAAAAGACAAGGAAATAAAGTGGCAAAACCAGATAAAAACCTAAGTCTGCACAACGTCATCGACCACCTAGAACTCACCGTGTGACGATTTGTTGTATCTGCACACAGTCTTTGGCATGAACCCAGAGGACGTATGTCTGTAATATGGAAGAGATTATATTTAAATGATCTAGAAATACAAGAACAAATAGCCTAAAACCATTCTTTATAGTTTTCACCTACCTGTACAATGACAAACAGAGCTTGCACAACAGGGAAGGCTATTTTCACAGGCGACTCGCAGTGCATACGACCCACGTAATAAACAATCTTGAAAATGTCCATGAGTACACTGCAGATGCCAAACAGAACCAGTCCACCTGATGAAGACACAGGCAGAATATAAGCACTTGAGACTAGACGTCTGTAGAATATACAAGATTTTCTTTCTGAAATCTTTAATTTAGTGTAAATTAATTCAAAGCCATTTGGCACCAACTCTTTCAGAACTTGATATGATCATACAAATGAAGACTCACCTCTCAGCCAAATTGGTCCAGCATGACTGTCTTTGTAGAGCACTGCTCGGTACACCCTCGAAGTATAGGATTTTGTAGTAAATCATCCATACGGTGGTGAGAATGACAAGCAAGATGAGGAAAATCAGAAGATGAGACGAGGTGATCTGGATCTTGTTGAAGACGCTTCCGCTCACTATGGCGATTCCCAGGAGCAGGATGTTTATAGGCGATGAATCCAGACAAAAGCCATCCCCAGTTGCGGCCCTTCTCCACTGTTTTGAACCCACCGTGGGCAAGGACTGGGTTGACCGTCTCTCCATGGGAACTGACTTGGATGGTGGATATCTGGTTCTCGGTGTCTTCTAGGTCTTGCTTTGCCATCATGTTGCGTGAGTTAGAAGAGCTGTCCACAAGAAAACACAAGTCAACTTGTAAGTGAAGCACTAAGAGTCCAAGTTGAAAAGAGTCTGCTGTGATTTGTAGAGTATGAAGCATGCGAAGACCTTCTTGCAAAATAATTAGAAGGAGCCTAGTTTCCTCAAGCTGTATAAATACTTGAACCCGCATAGTTCCAACCAATCACCTGTCTTCTCTTCTGCTTACGTGTAGCCCTGCGTCTGTCCCACATCTGAAGGGACCTGCATCCTCAAATCTGACTTGAAAATATTGGAAATCTAAAAAGATTTCCCCTTTGCTTGCACTGGACGAAAGCCAGCCAATAGCTCTCAGCTATTGTGATAACAGAGTTTAACAAGAGGGCTACCTGCACAGTCTCTACACTCTGTTTGGTGATGAAGGAAATGTGAAGTACTGATCAGACACCCTCAGCTCTGAGTCATCAACAAATATTGAGCTTTTATTTACTTCAATCATATCTGTTTTCAAAATATTAAACCTTTATTTACTCAGCTTATACTGGTTTTCACAATCATTGCGATATTCAGCCTTGCCCAATTTCATTGTAAATGTTTGAGTACAATGGAATTGTGTATTGTTTCTTATTGAGTCCTATGAAAGCAGTGGATTAATGGTGATTATTAATGTTTAATACAATAAATATTAACATGCACCTTTAACAAAAGCAACTTGCATCAAGTTCCACAATACAGAATTTCTAAAGTAAACATATAGTTCAAAAACTGCTATACTAGATTATTTGTCATATACATTTATTAAATTATGAGAAAATTCCACTATTCAGTATAACACAATTCACATGCATGATGTTTAGTGTCCTTCACTTACCACGAGTAGGACCCGCTGGCCTTCTGAGGAGCGTCCCACCTCATGGCAGATATATTCACTTGGTGACACAAAGATTTACAGCCGTAACACTGAAGGACCTGTAACCTGTCAGACACAACACAGTACACAAATCATTTTAACAAAATGTATGAACAATTTGACATCTATCATGCAATTATAGGCATTATAAATCCTCAAACATCAGTGGAGGTGTGTGATAATGTCCACAATGATGAGACTTCATGTGATATATGCCATCTATATAAGCCCCCATAAATAACAATGTATGCAACTATTAATCCAGGTTTTAATGACTGGTAATTTACAGACGCAGTATAAAAAATATTGATTTGACACATTTGAAACTACTGTGACAAGTGTTATGTGAAAATAATAGCATGCCTACTTAGTACTTCACATTCCCTTATGAAAGTTAACCATGGTTTTATTATAGTTGTAGAAACCATGTTTTTTTTACCGTATTGACTACCATTTGTATAACCACTGTTTTACTAAAAATATCATGGTTAAACTATGGTTAGTGTTGCAAAACCATGTTTAATTTGTGGTTACAATTGTTTAACTATATAGTAACCAAGTGTTTTTTTTTGGGGGGGGGGGGGGCATTTTCGTAAGGGTCACAAAAATACATGTAGGCTAACTCTGAAAATAATTGGCCACCAAAGCCACAGTTAAAGATATGATACCAAATATTAAAGCAATAGCACAAACCTAATTTTCAGGCTAAACATTTCGAAATATACCTGACTTAATGTATCCACTAGAACTGGTCAGGTCATTGCAAAAATGACTCCGAAAAGTGAGGATATTTTTAACTAAAATATGTTACAACTTCATCGTATTTTTGTTTTATTTGTATTTACGCAGGCTAAGTGTAGCATCAGGGTCCTGGGGCTGTTTCATAAAACAAGGCTAATTTGAGTTATTCTGACTTATTTTGAACCAAATCAAGTGATGACAATAAGTCAGACTAACTGAAATAAACCTGACTTATTTGGTAAACCTGTTTTATGAAACAGGCCCCTGGCGCGTTTTGGAGCCACTTTATTTGAATGTGTATTAAGCAATAAACAACTGTTTCTTAATAATGCTGTTCATGTACTAATGAGTTTGGAGGGGAAATCAGGAAATCAGTGCTCTTTTAAAGAATGTCTTTCATTCACCCAATAATATATTTCGAATCCCAAATGGGAAAAAGATTGCGTTTTGTGCGGACCGAGCTGAAGCCACACCCTCACGAGCCGCGGCGCGTCTGAGGTGTCCTTGGAAACTCCAAGTGCTTCACGCGCGCTGCAGCCGGTCAGGGGTTCAGACCTAATGCACAGAGCCCGTGAAAGAGTGATGGAGGCTGAGGTTCGAGATCACCATGAATGACAAATACCACAAGGCAGCTCGGGATGGCTACCTTGACTTGTTGAAAGAAGCGACGCGGAAGGACCTGAATGCTCCGGATGAAGATGGCATGACACCGACTCTATGGGCCGCTTACCACGGCAACCTGGAGGCGCTGCGGCTGATTGTAGGGAGAGGGTAAGACTGCGCCTCATTCCCTAACGTTTTATCAATTAACATGTTTGGTTTGTGGATTTAACGGAAGTTTAACCCGTATGTTTGCATGTACGCCTCATATGAAATCGCTTGCACAGGAAGATGGATCTCGGGTCACCTGTATATCATCACGAGCCAATAATACTGGTGTCACGACGGCTGGTGCTTCACAGGGCTGATGATTTTATTAGGTTAATTGGGTGTGGACCGTGCTGTTCTCAGTTCTCCAGCCTACTTCCTTATACTCTTTCTCGTGATGTTTATGGTGTGTATGTAACATGTCTCAAGTTTGCAGAGGAACATGTCATATTAACATAAAACCATAAAAGGCAAGGTTTTTTTCTCTCACTGTAAAAACCTGTTTAAAGTAACCCAAAAATGTAATCCAAAATGAAATTAACAACACAAAAAAATACAATTTTTGAGAGTCAGATCAGGTAGAAAAAATAAACTACAAGTTTTTGCATTTTTTTAGGCATATCAAACTATCAGCATGAAATTCGCATTGAAAAATACTTTTTTAGTGGTATTTTAAGATGTTGATTCTTTTGTTTTCACATTTTCGTGTTCCTGTAGCTCGGAGTGCCAGAGCATGCCATTAGCAACAACACCAAGGTCATAGGTTCAATCCCCTGTTAATGCATGGACTGATTAAAAATGTATATCTTGAATGCACCTTAAGACAGATATACTGCCCTTGCTACTTCTTAGTGGCCCTTATTCATTTGCAGTGTCATTTGAGTTGTTTTATCACTAACAACACATAAACAATTCCACATTATGTGATCTACAGGCGCTCTGTTAATGCCGATGACAGAAGACAGATAAAAGCGAACACACAAAAGCTTTCATCAGAGCTGACCTGGTTTCCTGCACGGACCGAGAGGCCCTTTATAAAAGCGCTTAATTGCCAGAAGTTCTCCCACTGTTCAGCGGTCCTGAATGCATAATCGGACTGTTTAACCATTGAAAGCCACTGGCTATCGCGTGATCTCCTCCACATAAAGCAAAGCAAGCATCGCATTTCTGTGCTTAGAGCCAACTTATGCTCATGTACACATAGGGATACAGTAATTAATCCCTTAATTTGGGTGTTTCATTTCTCTAGTGATTAATTCAATGCACAGCATGGCACTGACTGATCCCTGAAGCATGGTTTCCCACGATAATGCCCACCGTTGACAGAAAGGGTTTTCAAGAGGTCTTTAGTGCAAAATGGTACATGGCTCTGACCTGTCATGAATCATACTATTAGAAGTTGTTAACAAATACGGTAAAATTATGGTAAAAATAGCAAAGAATGTAAAAAATAGACATTTATGGGTGGTGGGTATCATATAGCAGTCATTTTAGGAGATAACATACAATATTATACTCCTCTTCCATGTTCTGACAGACATGTGTTTTATTATCTGACAGTATTAGTGGGATAAGGATGACAGTTTATTCCTCATGTAGACCATGAGTCAGTTTAACCCCGCTAATACTAGACCAGCTGCAGTACATTGTGTCTGATTGAGGAGGATAAGGATCTATAGGGCTCTCTCATTTTATAAGGCTATACATTGTGTGCTAATATATTTGATGGAAGTGCCAAAAATCAAGGTCAGGCAGGTTAGCGGGTCATAATCCAAATTCTGGCTTGACCCAATAGTGCACACAGCTCCCTTTGCTAACTGTGAAAACCTTGCAGCTTTTCTCATCCATTATGCATCACTGCAAGGCTTCACCTGTCACACATCAAATATTAATTAGGCTCGGCAAGCACTAGATGCAGAAAACAGAAAGATACAGCTTAACTGTAAAGTGCAAATTAGGGCAGTACGAATCATATACAGTATATATATAATATGACATATGTTGTCATATATTAATATACCACGTTTTTAATTTTCACTTTGTTATATACTGTCTTGTACACTTTTTTAAATGATATTTTCAAAATGCAAATCAACAACAGTTAACTCTAAAACCAGCATGTTTCAGTGATGTTTTAGTCACCTGTAGGTGGGGCTATACTGTGCAGAAGTAAAGCAAAACAATGTTTCAGTCTGAGATTAGTTTCAAGCGATCAAATAATCATATCATAATGCACCCCACTGTACTTGAGTGTTGTAGAGCAAGTAACATTAATAACGAGCTCTAATTGAGATGTGACCATATCTAAAGAATTGGATGAGAATTAGCTTTTTATACAGTTGTATCTATATGTGTTTGTAAATATCTCAACACAACACTTCAACAAACTAGATTTAAAGCATTTTCTGGAATGCATATTGAATAGTTATATTATGAACAGTCACTATGTACTGTATGTAGTTTCTAGCAGTCATAGATTATAACATGTCTTATAGTTTTAGAGTCGTTTATTTGTTGATCAGGCCCGTGGTTACAGTCTGAACACAGGAATTTAGTGTGACATCACCTATGCAACTCTATCATTCTTGCTAGTAAGGAGACACCCAACAAGCTCCCTCTTATTCAAGCAGGCGATCAAATTACTGATCCAGGGGTTTGGAGCGATAAACCTGGATTACTGGCTTACAAAATAAAACTTACATAAGTAAAAAAAAAAAAAGAGATCATATGAATTATATAACACACCTGTTTGCCCTTCTTATGACATTTTATGATTTCCGATATCACATGTGTAGAGCAGGTTGTTTTAGTTTCATAGACGTATGCATTATTAACTGGCCTTCATGGATGACAAGCCAGTGCTGAAAACATAATAATAAAAAAATCATGGGATTGCCAGTATGTTCTCAGCTATTCTTGAGATAAAAAAGGGATAATGACAGCTTAGAAAAGCCATATCCAGTTTCACTTTACACATAAAAGTGTCAATTATATGTTATATATAGGCTATAGGGTCTGAGTAGTGGTTTCACAGAGATCACTATTAAATGTCACACCTGATATGGATCTATCACGGCTCTACTTTCAGGGGGAACCCAGATAAGTGTGACATATGGGGGAACACGCCACTCCACCTAGCTGCCTCCAATGGCCATCACAACTGCCTGTCCTTCCTGGTGTCGTTTGGTGCCAACGTGTGGTGCCTGGACAACGACTACCACACGCCGCTGGACATGGCTGCCACCAAGAACCACATGGCTTGCGTGCGCTATCTGGACTCCATCGCTGCCAAGCAGACAGCCCTCAACCCCAAGCTAGTAAGCAAACTGAAGGACCGGGCTTTCCGTGATGCTGAACGCCGCATCAAGGAATGCATTAAAATGCAGCAGAAGCACCGACGGCGCATGGAGCGTAGATTTCAGAGAGAGACAACGGAAGCATCGGTCTCTGATGCCATGAGCTTCTCCAGCTACGCCAGCAGTACCTTGAGTCACAAGCTACACCACTTCAACACTGCCACTAGTGTGCCATACTCCCAGGTCAGACTGCTCTACAATGCTTAAATATTTGGGGCAAATTAACAGGGCAAATTAGCACATGAGTGCAATTCCAAAACAACAACGATGGGTGTGGAAATTTCTGCGGGTGATTTAATAACAATGTACAAATTGAAGAACACAGATGCAACATCTCATTTGCATATCGACCAACGCAATATACCAAGCGCAGCACAAATTAGCATAGTCGCAGCAATAAAGAAATAAAGAAGCCATGGTACAAACTAAAAATAACATGGCTTGGCAAACAATATGTTTGGATAATGTGTTCTTTACAAATAAATTAATATGTGTGGAAAAAATCCTCTCCCTTCTACCATGCGCTCTCTGTTCTCTGCGGTGCCTCTTCCTAGCAACAACAATTGCAGCCATTTCAAGCATAAAATAGTTTAAGACAAGCTTTTTTGGGTGTTAAAAAATGGCGCAAATATTAATAATTTGACGAGCGCAAACGTTAGTAAATCTTGTTGCGTGATTCATTTGAATACTCTTCCCCCCATAATTTTGCGTCTGAAAGGGAAACTCCCACAGATACATATTCAATAAGGTCAGGCGCAAAAATGACTGTGTCCACTCCTTGTCTGCTAATTCTTCACTGTGCGTCTTTAGTAATTCCTGACAGTACTATTTTAACGCCAAATGACAGTTTGCGCTGGCGCAAGCTGTTAGTAAAACTGGCCCTTGATGTTTAGTTAGAAGCCACATTCACTAAATCTATACTTGTACTGTTTTTTTTTCGCTCTAGGCTACTCTCCATGCCACAACCAGGGGCAAAACTAAGATCCAGAAGAAGCTTGAAAAGAAAAAGCAAGGTGATGGGACATTCAAGATTTATGAAGATGGCAGGAAGAGTGTCCGCTCTTTATCTGGCCTACAACTAGGCAATGATGTCATGTTTCTCAAACAGGGAACGTACGTCAACCCTAAGGACCGGTCTCGTCGTAACATACGTGACATGTTCCCTAGTGACAACGAGGATACTGTCTCACGTGCCATCAGCGAACCCGACTTGCATGGTCATGATGTGGACTACTCAGAGATCAGCACCGACTCCGGCCACGACTCGCTCTTCAACCGTCCCGGCCTGGGAACCATGGTTTTCCGACGTAACTATGTGAGCGGTGGACTTTTTGGCATCGGGAGCAGAGATGAAGGCAGTCTAGCAGGCAGCCAACGGGTCGATAATGTGCGCCTCCACAGCCGGATGCATCGCATGCCCAGCCTGGACGAAGATAGCATCGGAAGCGCCCGTAGCCTGCAAAAGAGGAACATGCAGGAGCTGCCATGGGACGAGGTGGAGTTAGGGCTGGATGACGATGATGAGCCTGACACCAGTCATCTGGAAGTCTTCCTAGCCACGCAGAGCATGAACGAGTTCATTCCTATCTTCAAAAGAGAAAAGATTGACCTGGATGCCCTGCTGCTGTGCTCAGATAATGACCTCAAGAGCATTCACATCCCCTTGGGCCCTCGCAAGAAGATCATAGACACCTGTCAGCGCCGATTGGAGACCATTGAGGACCCAGGCTGCATAGAAGACACTGAGTTATGAAGTTCTACCCTTAATCCCTTTTGGGGAAAAAACACCATATGCTGGTTATGTATGTTTTAAAGTATGGCAACTGGTTTGAGCTGGTTTAAACCGGTCCTTAGTTGATCATGAGCTGGTTTAAGCTAGTCCTGAGCTGGTCCTGAGCAGGAGCTAATTGCTTAGGACCAGCACATGACCAGCTTAAACCAGCTCAAACTAGCTGCCATGCTTCAATACATTCAAAGCATATGATGTTTTTTTCAACAGGGATGACTGTTTTTACCTCAGTGAATGTTGAAAAAGCAAGAGTTTACAGAACCATTGTTCCTTTTCTATGAAGCTTGTTACTTCATCAACATTTGGCCAATGCACCAGATATGCTAAAGCAACAGACGTCTAAATCGGTCCTCCTCCTAGAGGGCCAGTTTAGTTGCAGAGTTTAGCTCTGGACGTTTCTACTGATCCTGGACACCTTGATTAATGAAATGAAAATAACCTGTGGTATGAAGAGAGCGTCTCTTGTCATACATTTTTCATAGAGAGGTTTATAGAGGACCAGTGTTGAAATAGCTGAAATATGACATCTCTAACAGCTGGCTACATTACCTCTTTAACTGACACAAACAATGCAATATGCATAAAAATGGTAATTCAGTTCAAATGTAATGGTTATCACGTGTCATGTGGCAAATGCAGAGTGAAAATGAGGTCACATCTCATTAAACGCACTCTTAATCTCATAATATTTCTGCCCCCATGGGGCATATATCTCAGTGCCTGTGCTTTCTGTGCCTGCCCATTTCTAGACTAAATGTAATTTAAGACATAACTTGTGTATGTAAATTGACAAAGTTTCAGAATTCCTTTTTAGACATACAAAGCTCATTATGTGCTACACATGGTGGTAATTGTACCGTTGCTATTCTTGTTAATACACAGATTTGGTTAGTTTTTGGATAGTTGAATTGTGAGATGTGAATGGTGAAATGTACAGTAAATGGATTAACAGAATCTGACGTCAGTGTTGCTGTTGTGGGGACTGTATGTAGGATAAAAGCACCCTCACATTATGTTACACATAATGTTTACATGTATCTAGCCATAACTCGTTTTTTGAAACAATTGGATGAGTTGTGTGACGCATAGTTGAGTTGATGTACACAGAGAACCTTTGATGATCCTGGAGCTTTAACTTGTGTTGCGGAGTGTAGACCTCATTACCACTGAGTCATTTTGTTTATCACAACAATAGTTTCTTGTTAAACTGCGAATATTGTCTGTAAACAGTATGGTTCATGCACAGGTCTGCAGTACAGCTGTGCTTGAGTTTTTACATGATGTCTTCCTTCAATATTTATAAACACACAGCATTTACATCAATGTATTATAATGCAAACATCAACTTTATTAATAATGTTATTTTTATATATATAACTATTAAATTCATAATCATGACATTTTTGCAAAATGTGTTTCGTTTGTCTGATCATTTGTTTTGCCTAACGTGTTGACATTTAAAGTGGAAAATGATCATGGTCAATACATATTGGTAAGTATTAAAGTGCTGCATCTAGTTTTGTCCTGCCTCGCTTTGTGCAAACAGCAATAACATGTGTGATCTCTTACTGGGCTGCTCAAAGCCTTCAGAGAAGGACAGGTTGTAAATGTGATGGCTGTAGAAACCAACAAAGATATTATGAACAATGTTCCCTTAGTAAATGACACTAATTATGCTAAATATCCTGACATCAGAGAACAAAGCTCCTGTATGATTCAACAGAACTTTACATTTCACTACTGATTATATCCTGTATAATTGAGTATGTGACGAATAAAAGAACCTTGAACTGTCCGGAAGACACAAAGCGACGTGCACATTCTCAAGTTGACAACTCCACCTTACACTGAACCACAGATAGTAAGGTCATGAGGGACGGCTATGTGACATTTAACATGTACAATGTCAGGACAGAAGTTTAGATTTCTCCTGAGGCTGCAATGAGATCAACACAACGTCCACAACCTCTAGATCTACACAATACTGAATACAAATTTCTGCTGACCGCATTAGAGCCATACATGTAACATAGACGTCATCTTTCGGAACTACACTTTTAGTAAAATCTAAACAGGGTAGTCTTGCTACTGGTGAGGGATTTTCAGTCATGGTCCTGCCCATTTCCCCACTACACTGCACATTTTATTTTATGCTTACATTATTTAACAGAACAGATTTAGATAATCAGCTCATTAGGGAGAGCTCTTCATAAACTGTCCAATCAAAGAGACATACTAATGCGCAGTGCTGTGAGCCCCCAAGACCTGGAAATCATTCATTTAAATAAATAAATAAGGCAGAACTAAAGAATCTACAATTTAACATCAAGAATCGTTTTTAAAATCCTTAGTGAGACTTTTAGCAACTCAGGAAGCCCAATTATGTTCTTAATTGCTGAGCATGCAAAGTACCACTGAAGAATCTTTGTTTTTAAAGGTAAATAATTAAATACTTGTCGTAAACAGTCAGTCTTGCAATCTAACAACATGACAAGAATCCAGCATTTCACTTTGAAGTTGTAACCTTCAAATCTGAGATTCAATTATTGTACTTGTTTGTCACCGTTGAGAGATTTCTTTGATATCTGAAAGCTAAATGTTGTGACAACAAACTTCACGTGGGGAAGACAGGAAGACTGGCAATTGCACATATTATTTAGCTATTAATCAAATGCATGTCTGTATGTCTGAATTTAACCCTGAATTAAAAATAGTAGAATATAACAATAATACAGCCAGAAATCTCAGATAAACATGCTTGGATTTTTTATTAAGAGAAATATGATTATGTGGTATGAAATTCAGCATGTGAGCAACATACAGTGGTGCATTTTTTTTTACCACAAGCATTCTAATAACTTTTTTTAATGTGTGTCATTTTGAGATTAATTTATCAAGGATTGTTATGTTAAGTTGTTAAGTTTTATTCATATTATTTTGTCATCACATCCCCCATCAGATCAGCTGATACTGCACCATTCATGCATTGAAATCAGTTTCATCATAAACAGGATTTACGAAATGCACTCCTGACTGAGTTAGGGTTATCGAGTTTATCATCTCTGTCCCGTACAGCCCTGGTTCCTCAGGCATCACAGTTGGTTTGTCAAACATGGGGTTGTCAAAGCCATTGTCCAAGGGGCCACCAAGCTCCCCAATCTCGCTACTGTTCTTCCACTTGCTGAGTGAGGGGATGCTGGGCATTGTGGGTATCTTAATGATGCCACGACGGTAGAGCATAACAACGGCTGCAAGTAGACCCACTCCAAGCAGGGAGCCCAGCACTGCACCCACCACGACCCCTGCACTGTTTCCAGCCACCTCGCTGCTGCTCGCCCCGGATGACGCCTGGAACTCTGCGCTGGAGATGCCGATGTTCAAGCCGTGGTTGTGCACATCCTGCACTATGTCTCGAGCAAGAGCTTCAGCCAGCTTCCCGGCTTCCTGACCTGTTTTCTGGTCCAGAAGCACCACCTGAATCTCCTGAGTGGCTCCGAAAGGAATCACTCGTAGCAGCCTCTGCTCTTTTGATACTTTGGACAAGGCCATCTGTATAGATTCATATTTATGCTGGCTGAGAAAGAGGTGCTGCAGCCGCTGGCGATACGACTCAAAGTTGAAGCTCGGAGAGAACTGAACGTTCACGACGGCACCACAAACGTCGCACAGCAGTGTCCCACCGGGTGCAGGGGTTTCTTGCACTCCAACGAATCGCATTTCACATTTGAACAGATCCTGTCTCGATTTCCAGAGTTGTCACAAATGCACCCCGTGATATCGTCACAGCCTGAACCGCCAACTTTAAGGGATGAGGAGCCATGGAACTGCAGCTTTCCAGAACTGGATGACAGGTACTGAGAAAACTCAGAGCTGCTGGTGAACTTCTTCCCAAGTACAGACACACTCTTCACAGATACGTCATGATCAGATGAAACGTCCACACTGAATGAGGTGGCCTCTCGAAATACCACGTCGTCATACTGGCACGGGACACTCTCCTCGTGGACTGAAAACTGATATGTGCCTCTGTGTAAGTCGTCGATTGTAGTTGCAGCCACCCACAGCGATGGGTCGAACCATTTCCGAGATTCAGGGTCTTTAAAGTGTGCCGTGACCCCAGATCCACAACCAGGATCTCCACCCTCTCTTACAGTAAACCCAGCGCCAGATGCCAGAATCAGTTCTCCATCCACCGGCAAGCTCATTCCAGTGATAGTGTGAGCCGTTTCTACATACACTGATACTTTCATCTGAGCTAAAAACACCACTTGGTCGTTACCGCAGGGTACAGAGCCTTTATCCCAGTTGGTAGCGTTTTCAAAATTGGTGTCTGGAATCCATTGCTTGTAGAGTGCCTTAGCAAAAGGTAAAATGCAAAGAAAAAGCAAGACGTTGTGTCGAAGAGCCATGGTGAAAGGAATGGGTTGGAAGAAAGACAGAGCAACCTTTGGTCCGTCACTGTCACATGAGTGCTCACGCTTTAACTTAGTGACAAATTCACAAGAGCTATTTTGTCAGTCAAACATCTACTACAATGACAATAAAGGTACACATTAAGACTATACTGTAAAATGTTTTATAGGCAAACTCTGATGCTCTGTTGCGTACGTCTAGCGGTGGTTTCCACAAAAACATGGTATAGGATAGGAGAGAAAGTGCATTGTTACTTTACATCCTTCTCTCTGTCTCTCTCTCATGTTCCTTCTTAAATGTAAAGGTGCCATGTTGACAAAATACCTTGTGGGTAGTTGGGTAGTTGACAAATAAAAATTGGACTGTGTCCTATGGTGAGACAGCAAAAATGTAGAAAAAAACATAACATACAAATAACATGAGAAAACAATATCAGCATGAGAGAGATTTATCTTCAATGTTTGAGGTAATTTTGTTATATATATATATATATATATATTTTTTTTGCTGTCACACCATAGGACACATTGATATGTCAACTACCCATGTATAGTGTTATCGAAAGGCGCTGTAAGCGATTTCCACCATTTTGTTAACTTATACACTGAATTAGACTATCCCCATCACTTTAGCAACACGCCCTCTCTCCAAAACTTCGCCCTCCAAAGACATGACATCCAATTCAATGTCAGCAAACCCAAAATATACTAAATGATTTACAGGCTAATCGTTACAATTACTTGAAGGATTTGCACATTCATATAATACTATTAAACCATTCTCCAAGTTACTCTGGTACTAGGTAAAATAATAATAAATAAATAAATACAAATCTTTCCCCTGGCTTTTGCAATTACTCAGCACTAAAAATGGGAATGTTGCCTTAAAACAGTTTATATCAAGAGAAAAAAAAACTATTTTCATGTTGTCGACCTTTTACTCTAGTTTTACTCTAACTTGTCTTTGTATCTCAGCAGGACAGGTGCTGATGCTCAGCAGCATATAGAGCGTTATCGTGTTAGACCTGTTACATTTCTCACTGCTGGTCGGATAATTGGCCAAACACAATTGTTTGTGAATACTGGATATGTATTTTTTTTCATGTACAAATCTTTGTATAATATATATTTTTTAAATTGTATTTTGTAGCATAACTCATTTAAAAAAAGGACAATAACGAGATTGGGATTGGCATGCGATTCCATTTTAGGACTCATTTGAGCCACCATGCGCCCCCTGAAGGAGGACAGCTCAAATTAAATATGAATAAAGTTTGATTCTCATAGAGTAGACACGTGTGTTTACATACACGTCAGCAGGAAAGAAGACTACCTGCACCGACATGAACAGACAGGTGAGTTGTCACTTATATTTCCTTTAATTAAAGAAACATATTATGAAAGAGCTCTCAGTGACAATATGTAGAGTGTTTAAGTGTATCTGTCTGCATGACTTGTTTTGGATATAGGAATAATATAAAAAAAAAAAATAACGATTGCATTGTACACATACAATTCTGAATCACTTTGAATGTGGTAGTGTTCAAACCTGAACTTATGCAGTAATTGTTTTGAAGGATTCTCTTGGTGAAGTGCCATTATTCCACGAGGATGACAATGCGTTTAGTGAGAAGAAATCAAACATCAAGTGAGTTTTTAGAGTTGGGAAAACACATAGACTAAAGAAACTGACTGTTTGACATTACGTGACATTTTATAACTGCTAAAATGTAGATTACACTGAGCAATCTTGAGCACTTTGATCTTCGGTAACACTTTATTATAAGGACCAATTCCTACTATTAACTAGTTGTTTATTAGCATGCCTAACATTGGCTGTTTAATTTTATTAGTACTTATAAAGCAAATATTCTGCATGACCATATTCTACATCCCTAATCCTACCCAATACATAAACTTAACAACTACCTCACTAACTATTAATAATCAGAAAATTAGGAGTTTATTGAGGCAAAAGTCACAGTTCATTGTTTGTTAATAGCGAGAATTGGACCTTAAAATAAAGTTTGACCATTACTTTATTTTTTTATTCATTCTTCATTCATAACGATTACTATATAAATGATAGTTTGTTCTTCTCAGACATCCTCTGGCCTGTTTCTTTCATCTCTTCTTCCGCACAAGTGCAATCCTGATCTACCTCTTTTGTGAGTTTCTGAGCCGAAGTTTTATTGCCAACATGGTCACCATCATTTTACTTCTGTCATGTGACTTCTGGACAGTAAAGGTGAGCATGGAGTCAACATGAAATCTATCTTAATGCGTGTTCTGGTCTTATTACGAATTGAACATTTTCATCTTCGTAAGCATTAATCAAAACTCGCTCCATCATGTTGGCATGGGCAGTGACTAGCGTGTTTGAAGTACTCTTCCTCTCCTGCTTTTTTTACCTGGATAAAATTAAAGTCTCATCCTATGTGTTTCCTCATTTAAATCCTTTTACACCAGATTATAGAAGTAAAAAGAGTGTTTCTCCTTGACTTCAATCATGCATTATAATCAGGTCTTCTCTAAGAGGTACATTTCTGAATGTTTCTGTGTTTTTTCATGTATAAGAATGTGACGGGACGACTGTTGGTGGGCTTGAGATGGTGGAATCAGGTTAATGAAGACGGTCACAGTCATTGGATGTTTGAATCCAGATCAGTGAGTCTCGCCACCCACAACTTTACAATACTGCAGGACATTAAAAAATATTTGTAACTATGGAAGGCAACCCTATAATAAAAATCAAGTTTATGATTGTGGTACTACAATACTGAGGTAATGTACAACTTTAATATATAGCTATAGCTAACTTTTATCACAGATCGATCAAAGTTTAATGATCATGTTTTGTCACTGTTAGTGAATGCCTAACACTTTCAGTTGTGTAATCATTTATTATATAAGAGTAAAATTTTCTCTTTTGAGTCATACTGTTCAAATAATAGTTAATATACAAACGTGTAATTCTGACGTCATTTACTAACCCTCATGTTGTTCCAGACCCATATTTACTTTCTTTGTTCTCTGGTACACTAAAGGAAAATTGTGAAGGATCTTCAAGACTGTCAAGGACCAAACCAAAAAAACAGTTTAAGTCACATGATAGCTTTGTGTGAGAAACAGAAGCTGTAATACATATTTACTATACACAATAAAACAGTAAAAATGCCTTCTGCTACACATCTCAAATCTTATTATCAATTTCTGCATATTTGAACCTGCTGAGCATGAATATTATTAATGGAGTAATTTTGTCTTTTCTGAGCTTGTCAAATGTGTTCATATGTAAAAGAGCTGTGTTGAGATTCTTCAAAATCTCTCCTTTTGTGTTAACATCATACATATGTTAATCAACGTAAGAGAGAATGAATAATGAGAGAATTTCATTTCATGACTCAACTATTTCTTTAATACCTATCTATTTGGTCTGTTTCCTTACAGGGAACCAGTAAAAACGTGGTCTCAAACTCCGATTCACGGATTTTCTGGATTGGTCTGATCGTGTGTCCATTGTTTTGGGCTTTCTTTGTGTTTAGCTCACTTTTCTCCTTCAACATAAAGTGGTTGGTGAGTTTTAAAATTCTCTCAAATACCTAATTTTGCTGCATAAGCCATCTGAGCTGTGAGATGTAACGTGTGTGTGTGTGTGTGTGTGTGTGTGTGTGTGTGTGTGTGTGTGTGTGTGTGTGTGCATGTGTGTGTGTGTGTGTGTGTGTGTGTGTGTGTGTGTGTGTGTGTGTGTGTGTGTGTGTGTGTGTGTGTGTGTGTGTGTGTGTGTGGGCATGTTTATGTGGTTTATGAGGACACAAATTGTATAATGACATGGGTATGACATAGGTATTACGGAGAAGGTGATTTATGAGGACATTTTCAGTGTCCCCATAATTTAAAACGTTATAAATCATACAGTGAGTTTTTTGAGGAAAATAGAAATGCACCGTCTCCTGTGAGGGCTGTTTAGGTGTGGGTAGGTGTAGGGCATAGCACATACGGTTTGTACAGATAAAAACATTACGCTATGGAAAGTCCCCGTAAACCATAAAACCAACATGTATGTGTGTGTGTCTGTGTCTGTGTCTGTGTCTGTGTGTGTGCATAGGCGGTTGTGATCATGGGAGTTGTGCTGCAGTGGGCAAACCTATATGGATATATGCGATGCAAAGTTGGTGGTGCAACCAAACTTAAGAACATGGCGACTAATTACTTTGGCCTAAAGCTCTTCAAAAAGGTAACACTGAGTTCAAGAGAAACACAATAAGCTCCTTGATATTGTTTTAACTGTTCATTATTCTCATACAGGTAGTAGACAAACCGGAGGGGGACCATCATTTTTGACTGTGGCTGGCTTAATTTTATTGACTAGCGAGTTTTTTCTACTTATTTTGTCTGGTTGAGCTATTTTTTTCCAATCTAATTATTATAATTTATATGGTGGATTCTTCTTTCCTCTTTATGTTTCCATTGCCAGCTTTTCTTTTTTGTTAGCTTCGTCAAACTTTGTGTTTCCTTATCAGTAGATAATGTGACTATCTGTTAGAAAAATGATTTGTATGAAACTTCAAAATGTTAAAACGCATGAAAATATTTTGAGTACTGTACTGAGGTGAAGAATCCGTCTTAATATTAATTACAATTATAAAACATTGTAAAGACATGATGCACACCGTGTTATTCTTCAGTTTTTCTCCAGGTGTCGCTGCTGCTCCACATAAAATGAGCTGCTTTGGAAACTCTGCAGTTGTTAAAAGTTAATTTACCTTTAAACATGACTTGAAAATATATAAGTACTAAAAGTGAGAATAGCGGCAGTGCTTAATACAATTGTGTCCACAGAATAGCGATATTCGACACTATCAACATAGTAATGCACTTTAACATTTACAATCATTGAATTAATTTTATTATTAGAATGATTATAAAAAAAATATTTTGTTTGTATTTTTATTTGTCGTTTGGGGACAAATTCTCACTATTAACAAACCATTAACTACGACTTTTGCCTCAATAAACTCCTAATTTTCTGCTTATTTAGTCATTAATAGTTAGTAAGGTAGAATTTAAGTTTAGGTATGGGGTAAGATTAAGGGATGAGGCAGAATAAGGCATTGATATGTGCTTTATAAGTACTCATAAACAGCCAAGTAAATAAGCAACTAGTTAATGATGAGAATTGGCCTCTAAACGAAAGTGTCACCCTAAACTGTTTATCTGCTTAATTTTGCTTTCATAAAGTCACCACACAATCACGAGTCAAACTTTAAAAAGCAGTCCATATTTGACTCTTCTTTGAGCTGTTATGACAATGACATAAGACTATTATTAAGGCAGTATTATGCCTGGTTTATTATGAACACTACCGTGTTGTTTGCGTTGCAGTCAATAACCGAACGAGTGGAGTTTAACCAAATGTGTAATGATATCTGTCCACAGTAAAATATGACAAATCACAACTTTTGTTTGATAGCTGCAATATAAAATTCAGAAATAGGTCAAAGTTTGCAGGCTGTTATGAGAATATATGAACAAACAGACATCACGAGAAGCCACTTAAATGTGGTTTTATAGTAAGTAATTGTGAAAATACAGCTAAATCAAGCATCTGTTGTCTTGGTCTAGTCATGTGCCACTGGCACTTAATTTTTTGGCCCACTCAAGTCAATTTGATTTCTACATATTCATCTGTCAAATCTGCAATGCTATTGGACACCATCGCCAGCTTAATTTAACATGATAGTTCAGACACTAGGCCTATAGCTAACTGTTTCTCAGTTTGCTCTATATATGTTTTTATGCAGATTTCTGTGGAAGCCATTGTAACCTAAATCGCTGCATTCATTTTAACGCTTTACCAATGTTTGCATGTTTTGGTAGACGTCATACGTTCTGACAAAAAACAAAAGACAACAGCATCTTAAACCTTCCTTGAAAACCAGCAGTCATAAAGTGGGCCATGTGTTGACATGCTGGTTCTCTGCCGTAAGCATGTTGCCCTTATTGTCCCAGCATTCTGTATGAGTCATGTGACCACACCAAACACATACAAGATTATTATGAGATGACAAGTAAATTATGCTGTTTTCATCAGAGTGGACACTAGATATAAACCTGTATTGACAATATTACATCTGAGACTAATAAATATATGCTTTGATAACTGAGATCTGATAACCAGGAAAAGCAAAAAAAAAAATTCTGCTATTTGACTGGATAACGTATGCACTATGAATATTTTGGCAAAATATGAATACTTAATCATCCTAAATGATTTGACAAGCAGAGTTTTCTTTCTTGTGTTGGTGTATTTGGACCAAATTTGTTTTATTTACATCTCCGAGCAGGAATCATCAATATTCTTGTTACACTTTTGCAGAATAGGAAAGAGTATTTTCAACCTAAATTTTATTTATCAGCTTTTAGTAGACAACCTCAAAGCTGACAAACATGAGCTTGAGTGGCTGTTACATGAAAAGCCCAAAATATATAAGAATGATTAAAACTGATTTTCAACTCAAATATTCTTGTGAAAATTTAAGTCGATTTATATAAATATTTGTGCTGTCAAACGATTATTCTTGATTAATCACATCCAAAATACAAGTTTTGTGTACTGTGTATATTTATTATGTACATATAATTACACACAGATGCATGTATATATTTAAGAAAATTATATAAAATATAAATTATATGAATATAAATTTATACATGTAAATATTTTCAAAATATATACATGCATGTGTGTGTGTGTGTATTTATATATACATAATAAATATACACAGTACACACACATATTATGTAAACAAAAACTAGTATTTTGATGCATTAATCACGTTTAATCGTTTGACAGCACTAATAAATATTAAACCCGTATTAGACGACCCCAGAGCCAGTTAATTCAGATGGATTTCTGTACTGGGGAAGTTTGATGGAGATTCTGATATAACATCAGCACTTTTGGTGCCCTTCGTGAAAGTGAGCAAACATGAATATAAACTACAATAAAATAAACCATAACAAAACTTTTTCACTTACACTTTTTAATGGTTTTTCTGTAATTATGTGGTGCTAATTATTATTGTACTGTTTGTTATCATGCAGCAGCATTATTTCTGTAAATATTTACGTCAGGTGAACTTAAGAACATTTAAGTTTTTTTTTATATTGCATTTTTATTATTATTAAGGCATTTTATTTCTGCAAGATAGGAACACGCTAGAAGTTTCTGTAATTTTTTGTGCTTTATGGAACATTGTGGGACTAGTCATAAAAGATAAAAATCATCCAACATACACTTGGCAAATGTTAATGTTAAACCGTTCTTATGCACGAGTAATAACAGATTAGCTGGTAGCACTTTTTTACAGTCCTATTCACTGTGTACTTTTTATAACAATTACAATAACTGGGTAGTAATAGGGACTAACCCTGAACCTAGCGATAAGCCTAATATCAATCCATGTATTTACCTTGTACATCAGTACTTTCTTGGGTAAGAACACGGTATACAATACTGTAAAATAAAGTGTAACCAATGAGCTTGGATGGGTTGTCAAGCAAATGTGATTGTTTTCAGCATGTCAAACGCCATAAAGACACATAAAAAAATTAAAGTGCACAATTTAGTTAAAAATGTAAATTACAATTCAGAATGTTGCTTCCAAGCTCAACTCAAATGTAGAAATAGAATTGATGTTTCAAAGGCATTCTCACTTCAGTTCTGAATGGCTCTCAACTGGATGGAGGTCAAACTAATGTGCTTTATAAATTACCAGCATCACTCATCACCACACCATACGCCAAAAGAAAACCAAGTGTTTGGTGGTAGCAACAGCTCATGCTAAAACAAGTGCTATCGTGGTATCAACACTGTTGTCTAATCAGATTACAATAACACTTTAATCGCCTTGCACACCATAGCATGCAAAGGCATGATTGCCTTTTATCTATTATATCAGATTTATATCTGTCATATCTGCTTAAATGAGACAATATCTATTATAGTGAGATCTTCGATTGAAAAGCTGATAACATAGTCACGGGACAGACACCAATTACGCATTAACGGTTATATGAGACCATAAACAGTGAACCTCAAAATTTGGAAAACCTAGACCATGTACTGATTTTCCATAGAGTCGATAGGTTGATAACACATCAGTGATGGTTATTGGACTGAATTTTCCAACAGTAAAGAAAGAATGAAGTTCAGTATTTTCCAACAGCTCTGTTATCTTGCACTGACTTCAACCTTAGACCCTCTTTCTTGCCCAAATGGTCCAGTCATGTGAAAGAGTCCATTTTATGTGTTCAAAAAGTAACATGCTCAATAAAAGCAACCTGCACATGCAAAGATGCTACTGTATTAAAAACATGGTCCCATTTTACACCATACTTAAATCACAGGATTTACTCTATAGTGTTAGCATTAAATATATGTATATATGGGTAGTTCCCAAATAATAGCAGTACAATGTGACTAACCAGAATATTCAAGGTTTTTAGTATATTTTTTATTGCTACGAGGTGGCCAAACAAGTTACCAGAAGGTGCAGTAGATTTCAAAAACAAACAAGACCCAGCATTCATGATATGGACCCTCTTAAGGCTGTGCAATTGGGGCAATTATTTGAATTAGTTGAAAGGGGGTGTTCAAAAAAATAGCAGTGTCTTCCTTTGACTGTACAAACTCAAAACTATTTTGTACAAACGTTTTTGTTTCTAGGAATTTAGCAATCCTGGGTGAAAACTAAACTAATATTTAGTTGTATGACCACAGTTTTTTAAAACTGCTTTCACTTCTGTGTGCATGGAGTCAACCAACTTGTGCACCTCTCAGCTGTTATTTCCACTCCAAGATTTCTTTAACAACATTCCACAATTCATTCACATTTCTTGTTTTTGCTTCGAAACAGATTATTTGATATCAAACCCCACAATTCTCGATGGATTAAGGTCCGGAGATTTGGCTGGCCACTCCATAACTTAATTTTGATTGTTTGGAACAAGACTTTGCTCGTTTACTAGTGTGGTTTTGGGGTCATTGTCTTGTTGAAACAACAATTTCAAGGGCATGTCCTCTTCAGCCAGTGTGGACAAAGAACACAAATCAAGACTTGAGTAAAAGTACAAAAAAAGAATACGTATAATCAAATATTACTCCATAAAGTAAAAGTACTGCTTTTTTCAATTTTACTCGATTGTAAGTACAAAAGTACTAGATTTTTTATGTACTTAAGTAAAAAAGTACTGATGATAGATTATTTTCCAACTTTATATAGACTACTTTATTTAATTTTATATTAGCACATATTTTTTATAATCCTACGGCCCAAAATACCTGGTATTTTTCCCAAAATAAACACTATATGGAGTAAAGATATATATTTTGTTGTTGATATGGACTACTTGATGAAGTGATGTAGTAATGTACACTGGGAAGCTTAACACTGCGATGTACATGAAGAAAACCGATTTGACCATCTAATTAAACCAGTAAGAAAAAGTGTATTTAAAAGCTTGTTATTTCGCAGTGAAAACGTCAGTTATATATGACAGAGAATAAGGCGAAGTAGGAAGAACATTTTAAGGAAAATATAATTATAGTTTCTTCCTCAACCTTGTCTGTGATGTCAAAACACTCCTGTCCAAATGCCCCCAGAGGGCATCACTTCCCACTCAGAAATTACTGTAGTTAGCATGTTCTGAACATCACATGCTTTCTTTTTTACCTCAGATGGAATCTATCGTGGCTGAATAAAAATTATTTGGACTTTATATCTAAATATATCCTCAACTTAGCACCACAAAGCTTGTTAGCTAGACAGTTAGCATCAGTAACAATATTCACTTATTTTCAGCATGGTTATGAATAAATATTCATATCTGTCTACTCGGCTAGTTGATCTAAAACAATATACAAAAATATCTGTTGATAAACAATAAAAAAACAGACGTCATATAGGGCTAAATGCGTATATTTTAATAAAACTGCTAACGTTACAGCACGGAGAATATAACTTGCATGAGTTATTTTCATTTAATCTGTGTTATTTTAATGTTTCGTTTTTTGACCTAAACCATAGAGACACTGCCATTGACTGTCTGCATTCAAGCATTTCATGGGCTTAAATAGATCACCTTTACAGTTGATTTAGTTCACAAACAACTGACAGTTTTGAGCTAAAAAATAGATTTTCAGTACAAACAATTAATCCTAAAAAAATACGAATTAGTAACTCACTTTTCGCAGCATCATTTGCGCACGCGCGCCCGGTTTCTTTACATGTGAGTTCAGTTCACTTAAGACTCGCTCTAAACGGTTCATTTGATCAGTGAGTTTTCGACTCGAGAACACACTGCAATCGGATCTTTCCAATTCGAAAATGAATCGTTGTTTGCGATTTGCGAACCAATTTAACAGGTTCATTGAAAAGAATCAGTTTGTTCATGAATCAGACACCGCGTCTGCTCTCGAGCACGTGATGTATTATAAGGAGTAACGATATTGTTTATGAAATGTAGTGAATAAAAAGTACGATCTTATGCTTTGGAATGTAGTGAAGTAAAAGTACAAGTTACTCAAAACAAAACTACTCCAGTAAAGTTACAGATACTTGAAAAATTTACTTAAGTACATAACGAATTACTTTTACTTCGTTACTGACCACCACTGTCTTCAGCATAGGGCAACATGACCTCTTCAAGTATTTTACATATGCAAACTGATCCATGATCCCTGTATGCGATAAAATAGGCCCAACACTAGTAGGAGAAACATGCCCATATCATGATGCTTGCAACCACCATGCTTCACTGTCTTCACTGTGTATGTGGCTTGAATTCAGAGTTTGGGGGTCGTCTCACAAACTGCCAGAGCCCTTGGACCCAAAAAGAACAATTTTACTCTCTCAGTCCACAAAATGTTCCCTCCATTTCTCTTTTCAGGCCAGTTGATGTGTTTTTGGCAAATTGTAACCTCTTTCGCACATGCCTTTTTTTTAACAGAGGGACTTTGCGGGGGATTCTTGAAAATAGATAGCTCACACAGACGTCTTCTAACTGTCACAGTACTTACAGGTAACTCCAGACTGTCTTTTGATCATCCTGGAGTTGATCATTGCTGAGCCTTTGCCATTCTGGTTATTTCTTCGATCCATTTTGATGGTTGTCTTCCGTTTCTTCCACGTTTCTCTGGTTTTGCTCTCCATTTTAAAAGGCATTGAGATCATTTTAGCTGAACAGCCTATAAGTTTTTTTTGCACCTCTTTATAGGTTTTCCCCTCTCCAATCAACTTTCTAATCATATACGCTGTTCATCTGAACAATGCTTGAACGACCCATTTCCTCAGCCTTTCAATGCATCTTTAGCACGTGCTGGCTTCATCCTTAAATAGGGGCCACCTGATTCACACCTGTTTCCTTCACAAAATTGATGACCTCAGTGATTGAATGCCACACGCTATTTTTTGAACACACCCTTTCAACTAATTCAACTAATTGCCCAATTGCACAGCCTTAAGAGGGTCCATATCATGAATGCTGGGTCTTGTTTGTTTCTCTGAGAATCTACTGCACCTACTGGTAACTTGTTTGCCACGTAGCAATAAAAAATATACTAAAAACCTAGATTATTCTGGTTAGTCACATGTACTGCTATTATTTTGAACAATACTGTACATATGGGTAGTTGACAAATAAAAATTGGACTCTTCCTATAGTATGCGCAAAAATGTATAGAAAAAAAACGTAAATGGACAGTTCACACCCAAAAATTATAAATTCTGTCATCATTTACTCACCCTCAAGTATTTTCAAACTTGTGTGAATGTCTTGGTTCGCTGAACACAAAGGAAGATATTCTGAAGAATTGGGAAACAGAGCAGTTCTGGGGCACCATGACTTCCATAGTATCCTCCCCCCCCCTCCCCTCCCCTCCCCTCCCTACTATGGAAGTCAGTGTTGTGTTCAGCAGACAAAGACATTCATAAGGTTTGGAAATACTTTT